>JANHAO010005499.1:0-22620 GCA_026873985.1 Saraca asoca | reverse complement strand
GTGTCTTCTTCCTTGGCTCCTCTTGACTCAAGTGTGCTTTGTTCTTTATCCTCAAATCTTCTTCTTGGAACTCCTTTTCACCACCTTGAAACACAATTAACAAACTACAGCAGTATCTAGAACTAAACTAATAAACTAAGGGAAAAGAGAGACAAAAACCATAAGTTAATGACTAATTAAGAGGTAAAATCAAGTATTTTTATAGGTACATTTTCTACTTATCAGGGCCCTTTTATTTTTCAAGCATCATTCTTCTTGAATTTATAACTTGATGCCCCACATTTTGGACACTCATGTAAACTTTTGTACTCCTTTCAATACAATATACAGCCATTAAGGCAAGCATATATCTTTTTATACTCCATACCCATCGGACACAAGATTTTCTTGGTCTCATAAGTACAATCCAGAAGTTCATAACCTTTCGGAAACATATCTTTCAACACTTCAAGTAAGCTATGAAACTTTTATCACTAAGTTGTGAAACTTTTATCACTCCATTCATTCTCTACTTTCAAGTTGAATAATCTTAACATAATAGGTAATCATGTAAATTTAATGCAACTTGGATATAAAGGCTTTTTTGGATCACTTAATAAGCTTTTACGGATATACAATCACTTAATAAAATTATTTTTAACATCATATACCATATCCTCCAATTAATTTCATCATTTTGGTACCCTCCCTTGTCTTGATAATTACTAGACATACTAGACAATTCACTTTCACCATGTCATATTCATCGTGTATACCCTTTATCAATGCTATAAATAAATAAATGATCTTTTATTTCCTCGACTTTCATTCTTTTAATACAATAACATCTCACATAACCTATTCAACTCATTACCATTTGTAACGTGTTGATTAATAGCAAATCTAATAAACTCCTTAACCTTATTTACATATTCTTCACTCAACTGATCAGCAAATATTCACCTACGATACATGACTATCCTATCTAAACAAACTAGAGCACATAATTAAACATAACCAATAAACAATTTATCTCATCCACACATAATTAATCATTAATAAAATTCAAAAAAGAAAATAGTTGTTACCTAGAAATAGAGAGAGCAAGATAAAGAAGATTGATTCAAACCACTGAGAAAAAGAGAGTATGAGTGAGCTAGGCTTTTATGATTGATGAGAAAGTGAGAGTGAAAGTGAAAGAGGAAATGCCTTCAAATTGCTGGAGATGGAAAGTAGAAAGCTAGAATTTCAAACCAGTAAGAGAGCGAGAGGGACAGTCTGGTCTATGAAATCTTTTTATAAATGATGGGCTTTCCACATCAATTTTTCAGTAAGAATCGGTGTCAGGTTTCACGTCATTAGTTTCTACGTTAATTTTTTAAGACAATTGACATCTTAATTTCTATTTACATGTGTATTTCCCCATGTACTACATCTCGTTTATTTTTAATTATTTTTATCTATTTTATTTTTTAGATAATGTATTATAACTTTTACAAATAAATTGCCCAAAGGTTAATTATTTTCTAAATTATTTTTCTATTAAACAATAATTAAATTCTTAAATTATTTTGTTCAATTAAATAATATTTAAATTCTTAAATTATCCTTTAATCTTAGTAAAATGGAATTATTTGATTGAAAATAAAAAAAATAATCATTACAGAATAATTTTATTCATAAATAAAATTAAACAAAACAATTCGAGTAAGACTTATACAAAAATTAAATATTTAAAATATGCAGAGATTTTAGATGTTAGTTTTAGTTAAAAAAATCAATATCATTTCTCTTAACTAGTCTTTTAAAAAAAACAAACAAGTAATAATCTAATAATTTTTATTTAAAATATGTGGGGACTATGGATATAGATTTTTATTAAAAAAAAAACTATCATTGTTTCTCTTAACTAGTCTTAAAAAAAAAAACAGATGTTTCATATTACATCTAATAATTTTCATTTTTTTAAAATGTGCGGAGACTTTATATGTTACTAATATGTTGGAACCAACATGTATGTCAGCTCTTAATACAAAATCAACGTATGTTGCATTAAGGGCATTGGTTTTGGTAAAAAAAAAATCAATGTTGTTTCTCTTCATTCATCTTTTTTTTTAAAAAAAAAAATCTAATTATTTTTGCTTTTCCATTTGCAGAAATCTGTTGCAAGCTATATTTTTATAAAAATCTATTGCTAGCTACATGTTTATAGAAAATAACCATCCAACTAATATTGTATATACATTTTATTAAATCAACGAAAAATTTAATACATTACAAAATAATGGTGTTAAAATTAACACCTTACACTCTATTTCTATACAATTATTCAACCAAATTAAGTACGAGAAATTTAATCCATTGATTTCAAATGTGCAATTTTTGCTTAAGGGTAAGGACTGCTATCTCTTTCAGAGTATTGTAAGTTTATACAAAACTAATATTAATTTGAGTTATGTGCTCAAACATGAGAATAACAATGAATACTTTAAGTGAACAAGGTGCTAATAAAGTAAACCACAAGTAGATCAATTTTAACACTTTAAATTAATGGTGGACAAAGTACACTAAGCTATATCATAGGTGAGTAAGCAACATTTTCCCCTAATTTTTGTGAGTCTTCACAAGTCTTTTATAAAATAAAACTTAAATCATAACAATACACCATCACCTATACTATCACAAGTCTTCTATAAAATAAAATTTAAATCATAACAATCAACAAATTAGCCTTCACACATATAAAACTATGTTATCTAAGCCACCATACACAGTTGCACCATTCCCAAATAATGTTTAATGAGTGCTTAATTGTTTTACCCACTACTTGACACAAATTCAATTGTAATGATACACAAGCACAATCTATGCAACAACTAAGGCATTTAAACATCTATTATCACCACCTACAAAAGAACTGTTGTATTGCCTATATCTAAGCCTTCATCCCTAGAATACATTAAGCAATAAGCAATAAAACATATATAATGTAATGCTACTACTTCTTACCCCTAAAAGGGAGGCTAAACTCAATCATGACCTACTTTTTTCCTAATTCAAACTAGATAAAACATTAGATGTTTCAATTTTTTAGTGCAAAATTCACTATAGAGACATTATTATAATTTTTACTAAAGTGAAAATAATAAAGATGGTAGGCTTCACTAGGTTGCACCAATAAGAGTGAAATATTTTATTACCTTTTGTGAATCTTGGTCCTGTTTCATTTAAGTGATTTTGTCACCTATATACCTCAATACAAAGTATCCATACTCCATATTTCCTTGTTAATGACAACACTACAATAAGTCAAATATGTACTCAAATAACCATTTCAATTCTTGAAATTACTTTGATTATGATAAAAGGTATTCAAGATGATAAAAAAAACTTACTTTTATATTGATTCATTTTATGTTAGGCTTTTTCCTATAACCGCCTATGAAAAAATAAATCTTCAAAGATTTATTTAATCAAATTCATGCAAGAAACTAGTATAGTAATAAAGAAAATTATATATAATATAAATCCAAAAACTAAATTTTAATTTACAAATCAACTCATGAGTCAACTAAGCTCTTGTTATCCTTGTGTAGTGGATGTTTGAAGGGATTAAGCTAGTACACCATATTTCTCCTCGCATAAATCACATGTACCATCCAATGTTGCTTGTAATAACAAAATATCAAATAAGTAATATAATAAACCAAGCACTTATCTATTGTAATAATTAGATACTTACGCCACAATAAACGGTGCAATAACACATTGCTTCTTTCCTTTTAGGAGTCACAATATGTATCTTGATCTATCCCAAAAGGTAGAGATTACCGATGTAATCAACTGTTGACATGAGAATCCATAGGCATGCAGTCCTTTGGCCTCACAATCATGATGTATATACCTTTATAAGGAAATAAAGGAAATAGTTAAAAAAATACTTTAAACAATATAATATAAATAAAATCATGAACTAAAAGTTAAAGGTAAACTCATTTTTCAAAAAGTTGGACACAAAATATATTTATCTCTTCTATGACTGGGAATTGTAAAATGTCATGCTTGATCATGAAAATTTCAAATTCATTACCTATGACCTTAGCATCCATATGAATTTGAAAAAAAAATATTATTGGACATCTTTTTAACCATAACAAATAACCTTTTGCTTGGTTCCATTGTAAGCTTTTCTTGAGGCTGCTCCAGATGAGTTAGTTGAGCCATTGATTCTTTTGTTTGCTTACTCCCAACCTCCCTAGCCTCCTCCCCCTTTTGTTCACTCCTTTCTTGGTGATAATCCTAATTGATATATATAAAATTATGAAATTTAGATATTATAAATATAGTAAAATTGGGTCTTTCAAAAAAAATTTCCTTATTAAATAGAAAATGATACTCTTGTAGCCAAAGTGATCAGACTTTTTGACCGTGTGATGTAAGTCCTAACTACTTTGCCCATTGTCCCTAATTCATCCATTGGCACCAATAGTTTTGCAATATAATCCAAGGGGTGTCAACAATGACCTTCGTTTGATCACCTGATAGTTCTTGGCAATGGAAGGTGCCTCTATGGAAAACCCTCCTATACACCACTGTACGGTCCTCTAGCACAAGAGCTAATTGGCATTTGGCTTCTCCTATATAAACCAAAAAAAAACAAATTGAAAAAGATATAATGCTATTTTTCATAAAAAATATTAGAAACTACTTAAATAAAAAAGAAACTTTAAGCTTTTAATGATGATCATTTATCTCCATTAGCTCTAGGAATGGGTTAGGGTTTCCTGAGCAGTTGGCT
The DNA here is from genome assembly GCA_026873985.1 of Saraca asoca. NCBI lineage: Eukaryota > Viridiplantae > Streptophyta > Magnoliopsida > Fabales > Fabaceae > Saraca > Saraca asoca. Next base: position 17,843 of record JANHAO010005499.1, on the reverse strand, counting down.
TTCACACTACTAAGCGGGGAAGGAGGGTGCATCTCTACCTCATCATCTACCAATCTTGGGTCAATAAGTGGTTGCATACACATCTTCTTAAGGTAGGTTGCCATCTTTCGCTCAAAGAGTTTTTTCATCTCAGCTTGGGTCTCCTCTCATTTTTGTGTCACTTAAGCAATAATCTCTACAGTAAAATCTTCTACAAAAAGTGATGATCCTCAATTAAGCTTTGATAATCTTCCAAAATAGGCCTTAAGACCCACTCCTCCTTTAACCCATCTAACACGGTTAAGGATGCTTTTGAGTTCCCAATGTAGCTATCAATATGTCTATCCTTTTGAATGGAGTAAACTCTCATTGGGTCAATTGCTATGTGAGAGAATCCTATGACATACAATTAAGAATATTTATTAACACCTAACACTTAAAATTACTTACGATTTTAATTACTTAAGCAATTAACACTTTCAAATTACTTAAATTTTCTCAACAACTATTTGACTCTCTTTGATCATATATTCACCCTTTGTATTAACCTTCGCTCTCTTCTATAATTCATGTCGAAATATGGAAATTATTGGTGAATTGGATTGATAAGAAGTTTATTGTTCTACAGGTTTTTCTTTCACTAAAGCTTTCTTTAGCTTCACATATCCTCCATGAGACAACCTATACTTACAGTTATTTTTTGCCCATCTATCCCTATTAGCAACACTCATATCCTATTAACAAAAAATAGTTTACAAGATGGTCAGATTACTCATAATAGTTGAAAAAAAAAGGGTAAAATGGTCAAATTTACTTGAAAAGCCTCAAATTCTAATTATTATCAGTTAACATTAATTTCCTATTATGGGTTATCTTTCTATTCAATTTAGGTTTTTGAGTTGGAGTAGGATTATAAGTGTTTGCCAAACAAATATTTTATGTTATAAATATTTGTGATGGATAAGGGTTTAAGATATGAGAGAGATAACAATGTGAGTGCTTATGATGGTTATGTGAGAACCCACATAGAGGTTTGGGAGAAATGTAGGAATAGTGTTAAGAAATTGTGGGATTATGGTTGAGAATATTCACATATATTACTCTATAATCTTTTTATTATAGTGGATCTCTTCTCATCTATGATTTTTTTCCCTTAAAGTTTGGGATTTTTTACATTAAATTGTTAGTTTGTTATTGCGCTATGCTAATTATTTTAATAGCCTTATGCTAGTTTGTTTAGAGTGAGGATAATTTTTTTCCAACAAGTGGCATCAGAATGGGGTTTGGTACCACATGAAAAGTGGCAATTTGAGATAACAAGAGCCTAGTTTGATGCTACATGAGAATCGAGCATATGAGTGGTAATGTTATAAAACTGGTTTAATTCTACATGAGATTCTTTTGAGGATGATAAGTGATTTAGTGAAGAAGTGGAGATAGATGTTTCTGCTCGAATAAAAGTGAGAGAGTTGTAGTTGATAAAGGAGAGTGCCTATATTGTGTATATGCTTGGAGAAAAATATTTGTGAAGACATCATTGTTAGTTATAAAGAGTACCTATGTGTGTGCATTTTAAAGATTTGATTCATGAAAGTGTTCGCATAAGATTTGGTGTTCCAGTAGATGAAGAAATTGTGGGAAGTCTCTAGTGAAGCTTATAATGCTTGATTGAGGTGGAGTTATTTAATAGGAAGATGGTTGCTGTAATTTTTTGAAGAAATTACAACGATGGTGGACTTTCATGGTTGGCACCATATAAATGGTCTTGTTCGGCAAAGGATAAAGCATGAAAGATTGACAAAGATAGTGGTCAAGGTGGAGATTGTTAAGTTTTGTTATCAATTAGTGTTAATTTTTTATTCTTAATTATTTTTCTATTCAAGTTAGATTTTTGAGTTAGAGTATGATTGTGAGTATTTGACAAGCAAATATTTTAAGTTATAAATATTTGTGATGGACAAGGGTTCAAGGTATAGAGAGATAATGATGTAAGTGTGTATGATAGTTATGTGAGAACCCTTATAGAGATTTGGGAGAGATACAAGGATAGTAGTTAGAAAATTGTGGGGTTATAGTTGAAAACCTTCATACACTTATCCTGTAATCTTTTTATTATAGTGAATCTCTTCTCAATCCTAGTTTTTCTCTAGAGATTAAGCTTTTCTTTGTTAAATTATTTGTGTGTATTACCCGACTCTGATTATTTTAATCGTATGATACTAATTTGTATAAAGTGGAGATATTTTTCTCAATAAGTGAGAATAAATATAGTATATATTTCAGTTGTCATTTCTTAATAACAAAATCCTTGATCGGAGTTGAACTTGGGCAAGTCAATTATATACATAGTGAATGCTTTTAGGATTTAGCTGTATATTATTAAAATTAAAAAGGACTAGAATTCGGTACACTGAGAATACTACTCATTGCAGTAGTAATAAATTGGAAATGACTATTTCAAAACTTCTTCCTTGTGATCACTGCAATTTTTTAAAATTTGGTTTTTAACTCCTTGCCAAGGGCTAGTGATTTTTTAAAATTTTTAGGCCAAAATATATTTTTAGTCCTCTAACTTTTAAATAAATTTCATTTTTTTCTTTTAATAATTATTTTGAGTAATTTTATTTCCTAATTTTTGGAAAGTACGTAATGTTATTTATAATACTAACTTCATTCAATTTACTGATAGAAATTACTACTTGACACACAACTTAACATCATAACAAGTACAAAATAATTTGGATGTATAACAGAAAACCAAAACATATTGAAGGAAAAAATTAATCTGCTAATCCATTTCAGAAAATATAAAATAAAGTAAACTTATTTGTCTTTTTAGAGAAAAAACAATATTTTGGTACTTTATTACATTCCCAAATTTTATTTTATCCTAGTTAGAATGCTAGATTATGAGTTATGTAAAAATTTTCATCAGTAAATCAAATGCAGTTAGCGTTGTGAGTGATGTTATATGCTTTCTAAGGGGAGAAAATTATACAAAATAATTTTTAAGGGACATGAATTAAACTTATGTGAAAATTAGAGAATTAAAAATACATTTTAACCAAATTTATTTACAATGTTTTTCTAAATGTCTGTTACCGTCAAAATTATGGTTATGATTATGTTATGATTAAGAAAAATATAAATAAATGTAAAAATATATAATTGTTGAATAAAATCATATAAATTTACAATATGAAACTTAGCACACCATTATTACAATTTAAAATAGGTAACTTGGAGCCATGTTATATTTCAACTGCTATCTATTTCAAAATTACTCAATAGATTCTTTTTGTTGGAAAAGAAAAATGCATTAATCAAGCAAAAGCCAAGAGTTTGTCATGAATATAGGCATCCTCAACTCTAGGAGGAATGTCTAATACAGAACTAAACTTGCATTAAAAACTTATTGTACCCCTTCATGAGCCATAGAATTTCCTAATTTAGAAATCCAAAATAAAGAAATAAATTCAAAATATGTCAAAATAGCCTTAATATCTTCCACGTAGGTTGATATACTCCATGGGCTCTGGATCAACCTAAGTGCTACTTCCACTACACATTTACAATAAGCCTCTTTAGTACCTTTGCAAAGTGGAAGTAGCTGGCAAGCTTGAGTGCTACTTCCACTACACATTTACAATAAGCCTCTTTAGTACCTTTGCAAAGTGGAAGTAGCTGGCAAGCTAGTAGCACAGCCTGCACCTCATCCTTATTAGATGATTGGGTCCTCAACTTCTCAAGCTAGAGGCCTTGAAACTCTACCAGATAACTGTGAGCCATTATCGTAATTGCCGCCATACTGTTCTATCAAGCCACATCGATATTCAATTTCATGCAACCCAACAGTGGAGAGAGCCAGCCCGTTGCCTCTAGTTGATTTGTCAGTGACAAATTGAACCTTAATCGCTTCATCTCCAAACCAAGGTCAACTTCTACTAAACTTGCTACATGTTCCAAATCCAATTCTTCCTATGATGAATTAGGGCATTTCTAGCCTCCCATACCCTTTTGATGATGATTGCTACAGTTGCAATAATTTTCCTAGATTCTTCCATTGATAAGCTTTAAGAAATCCTATTATTGAAATTAAAAATAGTTATTAAAAATTCAATAAGATTTGAGACTTGAAGATTACTCATATGAAAACCTAGCAATCTGAGCCATGGGTGTCTGGTAATATCACACATGGTAATGACATGAATGTTATCCTCAACAGGAGCTTCACATAAAGGACAAGAGATATCATCCAAATCAGAATAATGCGAATCTTATCATGCATTGGAATTAAGTCTTTTCCAAACCTCCACAGTACCACCTATAGACGATAATGAATTTGACATTTCCACAGTAGATTCCAAGTAAGAGAAACATTGGAATCGAATCATGAGATATTTCTAGCATGATAAGCAGACTTCACTGAAAAATTACCATATGCTTCTAATTAATATCCATTTCATCTCATCTTCTCATTATTTCGAAACTCTAATCTTAATAATTTTGTCCACATCATCTTTCATAAAAATTCTTTGCACCATCTTAACATTCAAAGACTTTGTATATGGTAACCATAATGCTGTAAGAGGGAAATTTATAGGCAGCTGAATATAAGGTAACAATCGAGGCTTGAAATTTTCATAATATGGGACTCACGAATCTCTATCTAAACAAATTTTATCTCCATTTTGAATTACATAACAAACTCCTTTTTTAAGGGTCTCCACTAATGCCATAATCCCATTCCACACTAGAGATCCTTTCAGATACGAATTTAAATGTAACGAAATTTGCCTTTTCAAATATGTTTATGAAAAACATTCCACCCAGAGCTTATTCTCATTTGTAACTAACCACCAAGCCGACTTAGTAAGTAAAGCCATGTTAATCTCATGAAAGTATTTAAATCCTATACCACCATATTTTTTTTGCTGACATAAAGAGCTCTAAGAAACTAGTGAAAAGTATCTTATTTTTTCCTCTTGGACATTCCACCAATATTTTTATGATAGAGTATCTAGCTTTATAGAAATTTCCCTAGGGATCAATGTTGTGGACATTATGTAGACAAGCATAGTCTGAACCACTAAATTAATTAAAGTGGCCCTTACCTTCTATGAAAGTGTCCTCTTTTTCCAATCTTGTAATCTACCTTGAGCCTTATCAACCAAGTATTTGAAATCTAATGATTGATTTTTAGTCAAAAACATGGGAATACCTAAGTATGTTGCATCCCTTCGGAGTTCACCAAGCCCCAAACAACTATGAATCTCCTGTCTAACCCTTTTTATAGTATTAGAAGAGAAAAACACACAAATATAGCAATATTGACCTTCTACCCTGACCATTTTTCATATAACTAAATACACTCCCATAATCCCTTTGTCTTACTCACATTTGCTCTAGTAAAAAGGATTATATTATCTACAAACATAAGGTGTGATATAGCTGGACTATCCTTAGCAATTTGAATGCCATGAAACTTATCTGACTGCTCTACCCACAATAAAATTCTAGTTAAGACCTCTGAGTAGAGAATGAATAAATATGGGAATAATGGATTTTGTTGCCTAATTCCTCTCATAGGTTGGAAATTACCATAGGTTGAGCCAGTAAGGAGTAAGGAAAACAAAACTGTAGAAATACATTCCTTCACCTAATGGACAAGTGTATCTTTAAAGCCAAACAATTTAATAATTCATAGGATAAAATCCTATTCCACCCAATTATAAGCTTTTTCTTTATCTAGATTAATTCCTATCAATCATCATTTCCCTGACTTCTTCCTCATAGTGTAGAGAAGCTCCTGTGCTAACAAACCATTTTCAGCTATTCATCTATCAAGCATTAAAGCATATTGGGTTAGAGAAATTAACTTTTTAATCACTAGTCTCATCCTATTAGCCAGAATCTTCAAAATTTATTTATAAGTTAAATTACATAGACTAAAATGTTTGAAGTTAGTGAATTCTCTAGCTGTATCCTTTTTAGATATCAACATAATATGGCTAAAATTGAGTTCTTTCAACATAAACCAGATTAAAAAAATGATTAGACAGCATTAACAACCTAATACCCTACAATATTCCAGTATTCATTGTAGGAGAGTCCCAACATAACATTAGGGCTTGGAGCTTTCATAGGATTCATGGCCTTTAACACATTCCAAATTTCATCCTTCTTCAGAATAGCACACATTATTATGTTTTCTTCCTCAAAAATCAACTTTGGTATCAGATTGTCCATCACAAGATCCATTGGAATACCGAAAAGGAGAAAATAATTTTGGAAAGTTGTAGATAAAATAGTCTCCAATATGATCTCGATCTCTGAGCCACTGACCAGAGCTTGTTTTAATAAATGAAATATTATTACATCTCCTTATAATCACTATAGATAAGTGGGAAAAAACTAAAATTAGTGTCTCCATCCTCCAATCAAGTTTCACTTGACTTTTGGTGCCAAATCTGCTCTTGTAGTAGCAATTGCTCATCTATTTTAATCCTTATATTTTTCTCTACAAATCTAATAGCCTCATATGATGGCAGCACCATTAAATCTTGTAATTTGGCACCACTAAATCTTGTAAGTTGGCATACAGTGCATTAAGATGATGCTGTATAATTCCAAATGTTTCTTGGTTCCATGTTTGGAGCTTTCTTCTCACATTCTTAGTTTTTTGGACTAGTTTAAAAGTATTATAGTCAATTACATCCTAAACCTAGACATTTTTAATAACCACCTTACAACTAGAGCCTTGCAGCCAAGCTTGTAAAAATCGAAATGGTCATGGTCTATGATAAGAATTTGCATGGGTATCTAATAAAATAGGACAATGATCTAAATGATGATTAGCAAGAATAATTAATCCTCCCATAAGGTATAAGGTTCGCTAGATATGACAGTAAATGGCCCTGTCCAACCTTTCCTTAATGTTAGCTTCAGTTGCTCTATTATTAGACCACGTAAACTTAAGGCCTCTAAAGTTCATATCGATACCCCCATCTAATTCACAAATTTTGCAAATGCTACATCATAGGTCTTCCCAACCATACATCCTCCAACCTTATCTCCATAATTTAATAAGGCATTAAAATCCCCTATTAGAAACCATAGATCCTCCATCACATTCAAAATATTATAAAGCTTAGTCCATAAGAACTTTTTGTCATGTTGATGAGGAGATCCATAAATAAATGCATGAAACTAGCTCTTATCCTTATCTGAATCAAGTATATGAACATGAATGAACCTATTTGATGACTTTATAATTCTAACTTGTACATATTGTTTCCATAAAAGAGCTAAACGTCCACTTCTTCCTTCGGGATTCTCCACCCAAACTTGTTGAATACCAATATTGATAGCTAACTTTCTCATTTTTTCTTCTTTTGATTTTGTTTCACCAATAAAAACACAATTTAGTTTGTGTTTTCGCAACAGAGCCTTAAAGGCTTTAACTATTGTGGCCCCATTTAAGCCATGACAATTCCAAGCTAAGATTTTCAGGGCTGATTTGGGGGCATGATAAGGCCCGCCGCCTTAGCCATAGATAAAGTGAAAGATGAATCATTATCAGTTTTGCTTAATCTAGGTCGATTCTTTCATTGAGAGATTTTAACTCATTTTCTTTTTTCCACCATCCTTAATATTGTCCATATTAAATGCATGGTTACTCCCCTAAAAATCCACTGGACCACTCATAACATGGTCCACTTTCTGTTTAGATCCTTCCATAGTTAGTGGAAAAGTATCCCCTTTCCTTTTAGGACTACCTCCAATATGAATTGAATACATTTCTAATGTATTCTTTATCTGACCAAATTCTTGTAACAGTTGTTCCCCTTCTTTAGCCATTCCAAAACACATTGTAGCTGATTTAGTTGCACTTGTAATATGGCTTCTGTAATCTAGATCCACATTAGTCACTACTCCCTGACTTTTAGGGGACATAATTGCCTTACTCTATACACTAAGTTAGTTACTAGGTCATTTTGATCCTCATTTCCTTGAATAGCATTGTCCACTTCTGCTTGAATTTTAGGAGTATCACTCCCCACATTCTCAACCATTATTATAATGGCAAAGAACTTCCCTATTACATCATCAACTGTTTTAGGCAACTTTGTGCTAAGTTTTGAACTAGCATTGCCATTCATGGTTGTCGAAAAAATACTACTAGGACTTCCCTGGTACTAAGTAGAGTTCATGTGGTTCTACTTATTGTCTTGCACCATATGGTTGGAAACTTCTTGGGACTCCATACTTATAGGCTTAACAAAGGTCGTACCTAACAATTGAGTGTATTTTCTGGTCCCACCCTTAGCATCTCCCTGAAGTGGTTGTTTACACTCTTTAACTTCATGTCCAATAATGCCACAAGCAAAACAGAAATGTTGTAATTTTTCAAACCTGAATTTTACCTATAATTTTCTTAATCTCCTCCTTAGAATCCATAAACCAGTAGGTAAAGGTTTAGTAATATCCAAATTAACTCAAAATCACAGAAATGGCCTAACAAGAATACCATTAAAATAAGGATTCTCAACTTGTATAATATTGCCAATCTTACCTCCAATAAGCTCTGCATTAAACTAAGTAATGAATTCTCGAGGCAAGTTATGTACTTCTGGAAAGGGACATAATTCATATTTACCTCATTCAAGCTTAGATCCTTATCCCAACTCTGAACATGTAGCAATTTACCCATAATATGTCAAGGAGCTTCTTCCAAGATGTAATAGTACAAAGTTTCCGACTTCATACTGCAATATGAAGGTTTTCTTCGTCCACATTCCAACCCTTCTGAATCATATTCTTAACAGCAACCTTATTATGCAATTTGTTACCTAGGATTTTCCCCTTAATGGTATAGCTAGAAGTTGCATTAATTGTCTCATCATTGACCGCTAATTCTAACTCTAATTCTTTATGAATTGCATGACCATCCAGATCAGCCATATGACTTCACCGAGCCTAAAGACTAGTGTAAACTCTTCACACTGCATTAACACTAGATGTGACTCTGAATAAGACTTGGGATTGGAACACTAAAACAACTTGGGCTGGGAATCTTGATATTGCAATTATATTTCAACCATGTTGCTTCTAGTGCCTATATGTAGAGCAATTGCTCCTGTTAAATATGCTCTTTGCATATTGCTGTTGACAATGCTCAATGTATATTATTGTTGTGAACAGGAAGCCTACGTAGAGGACTTTCCAAACCCAGAAAATAACTTGTTTTAGGAATCCTGATATTGCAGGTATATTACAGTGGTTGCTCTTGTCAAAAATGCTCTATGCAATTTGTTGTTTTGGGTGCTCAATGTATATTACTGTTGTAGACAGAAAGCTGGTACACTAAAATAGGTAATACCAGCAGAGAGTGATAGTAATAGAGAAGATTCCAATGAAAAAAAAAAAACCTGATTCTTAGAATGTATAGGTTACCTTATGTAGAAGACTTTCCAAACCGAGAGAAGAATTTACTCAACAAATTCTTAATGCTTTTTCTCAATATCGATCAACATAAAATGTTATATTCAGAATGAAACTAACAAAATAAACTGATTGTAATTTTTTTATATATGTTATCATTGGATCTAGTGTTATACATAGAAATACTAAGCTCAAGTTTTAAGTCATCTTAATAATTGAAATTCTTAATTTTTATAATTGAATTTTAATTTTATTTTTTGTAAATAAAAACGTAAGCTAATTTAATATGACTAGTATGTATATTATATATATATATATATATATATTATAATGAGTTCATGCCAGAATTGTAAAATACATATTGCTCAAATACTTTAAGAAGCTTTATAATTTTTTTTAGAGTGAATTACGGTATTTCCCGATATTCAGATCTTGTAAAATCAGTCCCTTATAATATATTAATAGCTTCAAAATTATTTTGTATTTTATAATTCCGTCAGGAATTTAATAAAAATAAGCACAATGACACACAAATTCATTAGCACCATTTGTAACTCTCCACAATCATTTTCGAAGGCTTCAACATTGAGCACTTGATCATTGCTTTTGTCCTTTTTCTTTTATATGAGTATGAATGCTTAGCTTTAGATGAAAAGCAACACTTTTAACTTCCTTGCAAACATGATTTTATTCTTCTAGTGTCATCGATTCGTTAAGGATGTCAGAAGAAAATCCTCTATTTTTTAGAAGTATTTTATATGCTTTTTGAAATATTAACGCAAATGACCAAAGAGATATATTAATGGATTTAATTTTCATCTACCAAGTATTAGTGTTGTCCTACCGTAAAAAAATCGTTAAAACACTTTCTTATTAATAAAAAATTTTAATTACTTTTATTTTTATAATAATGTAATATATTCTTACTTATTGATAATCAAATGTAAATTGTATTTCAACTATACAATTATTTAATTCAAATGTTAAACATATAAAATAAAAGTAGTAGTAATAAATTATGGATTTAAATTTAATCAACTTTCTCTTTAAATCAGTTTTATATTATCAATTAGCTATGTATTACTACATTGTTAAAAAATCATTAAAACTTTCAAATCTACTTTGAACTATTTAAAATTATTTAAATTTAATTTATTATTTATATAAATTTTGCACTATCATTTACTCATGTGTCGATACGTTATAAAAAAATTGTTAAAACTTTTTTTTTGTTGGTAAAAACTCTTAATCACTCTTACTTTATTAATATAGTGGCATTTTCCTATCCATTGAAAGCATGTTGCGGTCCAAAATTTAACTTATATCCAAATGGAAATGGAAGTAAATATTAAATTTGGTTTAATTACATTTTTTATCTCCAAAAATATAAATCAAAGCATTTGGTTCCGCTAAAATAATAATAATAATAATAATAATAATAATAATAATAATAATAATAATATCTTATGAAATATTTATTTAATTATAAGAAAATATAATTTAATAAGAGAGAATAAATATTTTAACAAAAAAATAAATTCACAAAAAAATAAAAATTTAAATTAAAAAAATGAATTAGACATCTTTCTACTATTATAAAAGTCATATCACTTACTTTTACTTAAATGTTACCATGCAGTAAATATCTTTCACTTGTTAAAAGAGGTCAAGTGTCACGACCCACTCAAGGGGTCCGTGACTGACATAGAAGGTCACCCGTAGGAAACCTCTTACAAGTCTAATTATGCATATTGACCCATAAATACACTTTTATTTCTGTTGAAAATCCTGGTAGAGTTTTTCCTATAATCTGGACGCCTAGGCTCAAAGCCTTAATACACATTAAGGGTTATATACCCATCAAAACCTGTATAACAAATAAACAGACACGCAATAGCCTAGACTAGACAACAACAACCTACTGGGCATCCAGGACTCAATCACAAGCATAATTCAATAAATATTACTAATTAACAGCCAAGTTACAAGATTAATTTATACAAGGCTTTAACAAACAAATAATATGGGCTTTACGCCCATCAAAACATACACAACAATGAGTCAAACACACAGGGCCCAAACTAGACATTCATCCTACTGGCTATCTAAAACACAAGCTAATACAACCTATAATTACTATTTTACCTTTTACTGTTTCTACATGTTTACTATTTTACTAATTACCGTTATATACATTTACTATTTTATTCTTTTAGTTCTATTAAAGGAGTTTCAAATATTTAATCAGCGAGTAGTCCCACCCAAACTGAAATTGGATTTACAAATTGATTGTCTGAACTCTGTCAAAAGACTTATACAAAGTTTCCAACAAACGAGACTTCTTTGAAAACTCTTTCACAATTATTTGTAAGAGAAAACATATATTTCTTAAAATAGCTTTTTATAAATCCGATAATCATGTCTCAAATGAAATATTTCAAAATGTATTTCTTTTTCTTTAAGGAAATGTTGATTGGATCTAGATAATTTTAATAGGTAACAAGAACCAATCAGATCACCCCTAAACTATCTACAATACCAATCAGTTATATTATTTAATTACACCCTCATTTTTATCACTCCAATTGTCACCGGATGGTCACAAGTGTTCTTGAGATTATCCAGTAGTTCCGGACCTAAAGGAATCCAACAAGAACCAGAATCGGATCTCCAAGTCCAACCGTATTACACCTGACCAGTTCACCCCCTTATTTCTTCTACAAATCAGAACTGATATACATAGGTGTACTTGCATATTGCCAAGGAATTATCAATAGATCCTCAGTTAAATAAATCATCTTAAATATATGATATAGCAAGAAATTTAGTATTCAAATAAGCGACTATGTCAAAACATATTTAATTCAATCATAGCATTTTCAAAACCAAGTGAAGCATTTCCATATTCATTCTCATTCAAAATGTAATGTCAATACCTGGATTCCAAGGAAACTCCTATTGGTAATCGTGGCATCATCAATATTTCCTTTTTACTTATTATTCATATCGAATACTCCTTTTTCAACTGTCATTTCTCATTATCACCCCTTGGGCTATTATCACCATTCAAGCCATTTTCTGTATTATCTAGCCACATGGGCTAATTTTTGTATTATCCAGCCATACAGGCTGTTTACAAATATCACTAGGTTACCAATGGGTTTCCATTGAGCCTAGGGTTTCAAATTATCCAAACCTCTTTACATTGAAAAGTATTCTCTTCATATATTAAGATAAAAATACATATTTTAAATACAAATATTATCTCAGAATAAATTATCATTAGTAAGTCAAATTATTGAAAAATTATAACTTATTAATAAACAAAATCACTTCTCAATGTCGAACACAATTTGCAAGGGTAGAACTATCCACTCATATTCATTTCTCTGAACTCACATCCAAATTGCAAGACTTACAGCAACTAAATTACTCAGCAACCAGAATTTATACAGTAAATAGCAAACCAAAATTTATACAACAACCAGAATTTATACATATAAGCAAAGCAAATTATCAACTCACATTCAAATTGTAAAATTTATAGAAATTCAAGTATTACAGAATCTATCATTTATCAGGAACACATCAGAATCAAATTATCAATAAAATTTTTCAATTTCAACAACTACCCATTTTCAAACTTCCATACAAATTTCTTGATAACTGTCAATCAAAGTACTACAGAATAAAACTAATGATCTAGGATTACTCACCGTATTCCAGAGATTCTCCTACCAGTTCGCCGCCGGCCAGAATCCATGGCTGGTTAAACTAGTTAAGAAACAGGGGAGTCGAGAGTTCTGAGCTGTCTAGAGTTTACTTAGCCAAGAAGAAAGGCTGGAAAGGAAGAAAGAAGGGGGCCGGATGCAGCTACCTTGTTGGAACCACCATCTCTGGTCAATCGGAACCTTCATTGCCGCCGGGATTTGCTTCGGCCAGAGGAAGGAATACAACGGAAGTCAACTAAGCAAGCTCCTTTCGGTCGAAGACTCACAACATAGCACTGGAACATAGCAAAGGCCCGAGTTACACCGGCGTCGTGGCAAGCTTCCAGAAGATTCCGGAGAAAGCCCAAAATGGAAGCTAAGAAGAAGAAACCGAGAAGAAGAAGCCAAATAGAAAGGGACTAGCCAGGAAGGGGGCACCGGTTAGTCCGGGCCTCCCCATTTTATAAATAAATATTATATTTATATTTTATATTTTGGCCTACATAATCTGCACTACCTTACACTAAGGCCCAAAATTTTTGTGTCGCCTTAACAAAGGCCTAACTTTCTCAAATCTTTTTAATTTAGTCCCCACCGATATTTTAGTTTAGTCCTTTTTTAATTTTAGTTTTATTTTTTATTTTAATTTTTTTAATAAAATTATTAGGTGTTACATTAAGTGAGAAGGATTTTAAATTTTCTATTTATTATTTTCCTTTTTGTTCCAATTCAACTCATGTATAGAACTTCTATATTTATCTGTTTTAACAATAAATTATTTATTTGAATTATCTATATTTAATTTATAATTTAATTTTTAATTTTATTACTATTAAAATATTAAATTATTAATATAATTTTATAATTTTATGAATTATCAAATAATATTTTAATTTCTAATTTTTAATATATACTAGTTATGTATTTGAGTAATGCAATTTTAATATCCATTTTAATATTATTGAAATAATTTTCAACTTAAAATTTGGTGATATTAAATTTAAATATTTAATATTAAAAACAAAATTTAGAAAATATTTTATTATTTCATTAAGTTGCATAATTAAAATTTTAAATAATTTTGATAATATATCCTCTAATTTTTAAATTTTAAATTACTTTGATAAATGGTAAATATCCTATTTTTTTATAAAAATTATCTATTTCAAAAAATATTTCATAAAATTATCTATAATGGATTTTCATTCTAAATTCATTAAAAGATTTTAATTTAAATTATTTCTATGTATTAAATAATTTATGTATAAGTAAACAATTATATTTATATTATATGTATAAAATATTTATCATTACATAATTAGTAATATCTAATTATGATTTGAAAAATAATATTTATGTAAAAATTCTCATTCTTTTAAATTTTTATATTATCATTAAATATCAAATACTGAATTTGATATTTCATAATTTTTTTTAAAATTTTTATTACTTCTAAGTACTTATTACAATTTAAATTTAATACATTTCTATCATTTAATATAAAAATATCTCTAAAATATATATTTTTTAAGATAATATATTATTGATGATAATGTATGAATTTTTATTCATTAAATAATTAAATTTTTTAGAATAAAGTAGTTAATTTAAATTTTTATGCAAAACAATTTATAAATAAAATTCAATTGAGTACTTATATATTAAGAAGATATTTTTAAAAAGATAAAAAAATTTAAATAATAAATTTAACTAATTTAAAATATTGATATAATAATTTTATTAGATTAAAAGAAGTATAGTATTATTTTATAATTAATATTAATATAATTACACTAATTTCATAATTATTTAATAGGTAAAATATGATGATGATTTGCCTATCTTTAAATATATTATAATTGATAATTTAAATTCGTATGATAAATTATTATCAAATAAAATTAATTAAATCAATATATCATAAGGGGTACATGCTAGTAAAGATAATAATAGGGATTTAATTTTTAAAAATTAATTGAGATTTATTTTTTTTATTTCTATTTGTCTAGTTTCAAAATTTATAAATAAAAAATAATGATAAAAAAGTAAAATCTTAATAACAAATTAAAATTCATATTAAAAACTTATAATAGATATAATAATAAAAACTTAATTTTAAAAGTTAATTAATTATTTTATCTGTCTCTATATTATAAAATCTAGATTTCTTTTATTGGATGATAATTTAGGTTCCACTTATTTTTCAAAAAGAAAAAAATTATAGTGGTAGAAAAAATTTATTAATATTTTAAAATTAAGTATCTATTATTATATCTATTATAAGTTTTTAATATACGTTTTAATTTCTTATTGAGATTTTATTATTTATTTATTATTATTATTATTATTATTATTATTTATTTATGAATTTTTGAAACTTAATAGTTAGAAATGAAAAAAAATCTTGATTAATCATTAAAAATTAAGTTTCTATCCTTATCTTTATATCTAATATATATTTTTTAATTTAATTTTTTATTAAAAATTTACTTTTTATTGTTAAAATATTCACCCTCTTATTAAATTATATTTTCTTATAAATAAATAAATAAATCATCAGATGTTAAATATATTATTCTTATTCTTATTTGATTTTATGAGGTGAAAATAAAATTTTAATTTTAAAGAGGATTATATACAATCAATTTGTATCTTAAAGACAAAAATATAATTAAATTAAATTTAGTATTCATTGTCGTTTCTATTTAAACAGAAGTTAGGGTTTAGATTAAAATTAGATTAAAATTGGTTTGATTTTAATTTTATGGGGATCAAAGTATAATTTTATTTTTAAGAAGATCAATTGCAATCAAATTATATTTTATAAAACTAAAAATGTAATTAAGCTTAAAATATGATATTAGTGAATGTTTAATATATTATCATATAAATTGTTTAATAGTATAAACTTATAGCATCTTTTGATAGTTATACATACATATAACTTAATAATATTAAAAAGTTTCTTTGGATAAAATTACCCATATTCTTAAAAATAATTTATATCACAATTATGTTTTATTATCTGAGAATTATAAATTCTTCTACATTTCTTATAAGATTAACAACTAATAAATTAAATTAATAGTTTACTTATATTAATTTTTTTTCTCTTAAAGCAGCTACAATACAACAAGTCAAAGGAAAAACAAGAAAAATAAAATAAAACAAGAATAAAAAGTTTAACTAAAAATAATTGATTCACTTCCATTATTCAATAATAATTAAGATACTTGAATGAACTCTTAGAGGAGATAAAGTGACATAAATATAGGTTAAGGATAAAGTAAAAATAGTACTTTTTATTCTAATCTTAACTTGTCCAAAATGAGAAATTAATTTATCATATATTAATTATATAAAATAAATAAATTAGATTACATTATATTATATTATTTTGTGTAAAATCACACATCTATTAAAATATTATAGTATATGCTCATGCATGCATCAAACTCTTTAAAATATGCACTAAATTATGAAAACGTATATACAACATACTTCAGGCTTTGTGAACTTTGTACGTAATTTTTTCTGGATAGTTCTGTTGATTAAACTTAATAAAATAAATTTAATTAAATGAAAATATTATTCACTTTAAGATGTACATATTGGATCTCCAACATAACGCACACTATAAATGATTTGGAAGACGTCGCGTAGGGTTAACCTAAATTCTCTGTTACCTGATCGATTTTACTTTGATCCTCTAATTTTGCAATTACTCTCATAATTATTAATTTTGAGTATTCGTCGTATAATTAATTTTAAAAATAAAATTGAGAGAAATATCTGAAATTGGATTTATTGTCTTGGTCGTCTTCCTTAACTTGGCACTCTCACCGGAGCTAACAAAATACATACTCGTCAACCTTGTTCCTCCATTTCTATCTGCGGCTGCTTCTTCTCAAATCTTCCCAAATCCCCAGCGTTAGGGTTTCATTCTCTTCTCCAAGCTGGATAGGCACAGAGGAGACCGCTATGCTAACAATCACGACTCTCACCATCAACGCCACTCCAGGCCTCCTTCACGCTTCTCTGATGCTCCTTTGAACTACCACAACTCCCGCCGAAGCCCCGGAAACTTCCGCTTCGGTGGCGGTAGCGGCGGCCAGCGTCGTGCGTTTGATAGTCCCCCACGTCGCTCTCCCAGCAGGGGTGGTGGAGGGGGGTTCCGCCCACTCGGCGGTCCTGGTGGTGCGGATGGGTTCCGGCCCATGAGTGGTGGTGGTGGTGGTCCTGGAGGGTTTGGGTTTAACGATCAGGTGCCGCTGCCCCTGTCTGGTCAGAAACGAGGGTTTCCTTTCTCCGGACGTGGAGGATCTCCAGGTGAGTGTAGCTCGTGTTTGCTTCTTAAAGTTGGGATTTTGTTGTTTAATCTCATAATTTGGACTTCTTAGCTTTGTTGACGATATTGTTGCTGTTGAATTTTGAGTATACCGGCTTTTTTCATTTTATCCGTTCACTTGTGGCGTATTTTTTGGGTGTGATGTTGTTTTTTGCCACTACTTGCAACATGCACGCTCTCCTGTATATTGGTCACTTGAGTTTGTTCTGGGTTCTCGACTTCTGGTTTTGCATTGCATTTATATGTGTCAGAGGCGTGGGAAGTTGGCAGGGATATGTATTTAAGGTGTATTATTTGGACTGCTAATTTACATTGGTAATGCTTCTGATAGTGTAATTTACATGCTTCTCTAGCCTGAAAAT
>JANHAO010005498.1:0-22527 GCA_026873985.1 Saraca asoca | reverse complement strand
TTTTCAATGCCTCATGGAGTTGTTTTTGTGCAAAATTTCTACTCTCAAATTGAATAAAATCTTCTGAAGAGTAGTATTCCACACCAGGAAGGTTAAATGGGCGTGAAATTTTGTCAAACTTGCAACTTTCAATGAGGTTCTTGATCTCTTGTGCCTTTCTTTCTAGATCCTTTCCTCGACGATAAAACCAAATACAATTTGGGAGCAATCCAAAAAAGCAATTTTTCTTTGCTATGGTATCGTCGTTAATCATATTAGTCACTTTACTCTGTCGGTCCTTAACATCAATCATGATCTCCTCATTTTTATCTTTAGCTTCTTTAACATCATCCTCCACAATCTTTTGTTTTATCATCAATTTTTTCTTTTCATTTTCATAGTTGTTAGCAATAGTGCTGAAACAACACAAGTAACGGGTTTCATTTATAGCTCCATCTACCAATTTCTGAGCAATATCGGTTGCAACAATGCTTGGGATTTCTGTCATCTGAAGAAGGTTAAATGATCATAATAAGAAAAGATCATGCTAAGCACATAGATATAGACATAAAAAATATAAAAGAAGAAGAATTTGAATTTAAAAGCATAGAAAGAGAGTTGTAGTTCAATAACAACTATAAAAGGTAGATACAAATTGGATTTAAGTATTTGAAAGATAGAGTATTTCATTTGGGGAGGGTATGAGTAGGAGATTAAGATCCCCGTACTCGTCCCTTTCAGAAGTAGTCTATCCATCCCCATTTCCATATTCACATGGATAGACTTTTAAATATTCATCCCTATATCCATTAAATCCCTGAATCCCTATGCCCATTTTCATTTCTCCATTTTATTTAAATGATGCATATTTATCTACGTTCTATTATAATTTTTTGATAAAAATTAAAATTTACTTATAATAATAAAACAATAGTTATCTAAAAATGTTAATAAGACTAGCACAACAAAGGAGAATATAAAATTTTAGTTGAAGTTTATTTTAAAATTTTTTTATATTAAAATAAAATGATTACATGCATAATTTTAGCTTTTATTGTTATTATACATTATTATATAATATGGGTATAGGGAGCGTTAGATAGTGTAGTTTCTGTATCCTTGCTTATACCAATACAATCTCCACAAAAATTCTCTCATTTGTATCCAGATCCATTTTTTAAGATTTATACCAATACTCAAATCGATAAAAATTATGGATGTCCATTGGATATGGATCAAATTACTATCCTTATTAATCGCATCCTTTACCATACAATTAGAAAGCACTAAAATAGAGGAAACTTTTGTTGCCAACAATTATAATGATGTTGTCTAATATCTTATTTAACTATAATAAAGTTTGCAAATATCTCTTGCTAGTGCCATGTTTATATTTAAAACATATTTACAAAACTGTTTCAAAGTTACACTTGCACTAAGTTCTTTGTACAAATCATTGTTAAAATAATGGTTATAGAGAATACTTTATTAGGATCTTGAGAATTTTATTTTGTTAAAGTGGTCAATTGAGAGGGAATGCAATTTGAGGTATATTGTTATTCTCGGAAATCAAACAAGACGTGAGTGGAATATATCTAAGATAATAATTAGAATAAGAGCAAACAAAGAAAACGTGAAAGATTGTATATTTGTAAATTAAAAATTATTTGTTTGGGAGTAAATTTTTATTTTAAAAATTCTAAAAAGATATTAAAATTTTTTATTTCAAAAATTGTAACTAATATTTTGTTTTGAATATTTATATAAAAAATTATACCTTCATAGTGAAGGCTAGGTATCATGAAAAAAAATTATAATAATTAATTATAACTACAAAAAATTAATTGTAAAATTAATAATTTTATAATGAAACTTTGGTTTAAATCTACCATATAATCACAAAGAAATCTTGTATCCTTTTTAAGTTTTTCAATGGTGAATGTTCATAAAAATATTGTCTTCATTTTTATTTTTTATTTAAAAAAATATGGAAAGTTTAAAATTGTAAATTTATAGAAATATTTTCTTTAAGTAATTTTCTTTAACATTCCTATCATATAATTTTAAAAATTTGAAGTACTGATGTGAACATAAACCATTTCAATAAAGACAAACAAAGATTTAAGAATGAATTGGCAATATTCCAACTTCCACATTAGATAATTTTTTATAGGATAAATTTCTTATAAAATTCACTGTTAAATTTAAAATATCAATCCTATAGATCATATTTGTAACATTTTATATTGATTAGATATTAGTTAGCATGCCATCAATATAATCTAAAATTGATGTAATATATATTTTTCATATATAAAAAATGGTTAAATGATTAAAATTGATGTAATATATTTTTCATCTATAAAAAAAAAAGGTTAAATGATTGACTTTTCAAAATTGGTTATGTTAGATTAAATATTATGCCAAACTTGGATAGAAATCATATCCTACAAATATGTAATGATGAAAGAATTAGTCAATTGAAATAAAAAAAAAAATGACCCATGACCATCCAATTTGAATGTAATCTTTGTTTCATATTAACGGTCCAAATAATTACAAGACTTACATGGGATCTCTAAGATGCCTCTAGGTTTTGCATTATAGGAATTCACATGATGAGTTTGGTTTGGTTAAGGAAAAATTTTTAGATACACTTAATTTATATAAATTATATACTCTAAATTAATAAATATTAGTTCAGATGTTCTTATCATGCATTTACTTAAACTTTGGGTGTGAGATCACCATCGTTTTAAAATAACAAACCATTTCTATTTGAATATTGGTAGGAGTAATATTAAAAAATATAAGTTTAGATTAGAAAAAATAAATTCATTAATACAAATGAATAAATTTAGAGATGACCAAAAAAAAATACAAGTTATTATTTTTTATACCAATTTTGTTTGAGTTTATAATCATAATTTTGTTATAGAATTTTGATTATTAAATTTTATTTAATTTTGAAAATTGTATTAAAATTTAAGGTAATTATTTATTTTAACAAATTTATGCAATATATATTTATAATATTAAATATATGTTAATTCATTAATCCATCATTAAAAATTATTTAATATTATTTTAGTGTGTATACACAGACACACACACACAAACCTATTGATCTAATAGTAATTATTTATTATATGCTACTAGATTAATGGATTAATTCATTAGCATGATAAGCCAACACTATCAGTCCTGGACTTTTGTGAAGTTAGGTTATTTTGGATTAGTTTCTCACCAAGTCAAACCATTTTTTCTCTTTTTTTTGCACTACTCGCTGATTAATCCCAGAGAAAATTAATCCAATCCAAGTTCTCAGGCCAACCCATTACAGCCAACCCATTGTGAAACCTATAATTAATCGTCTTAATTTTTGCAAAGTGGTATATTTTCTTTGTGTGATAAATATGTTGTATATAATTAATCGTCTTAGTTTTTGAATGAAAAATTTTCAACTTTTTTTTCTTTGTTTGCGTAAGTATGCAAAGCAATTCGCAAGAATCTTAGGAAGCATATAAGGTGTATGAATTTGAACTTCAATAGTAGGAGTTATTTGGACTTCAAGTTTCTCATAGATTAGGTCTAATTAACATCACATAGAAACATTAGTGACAACACTAATATTAGAGTATAATGACCTAATAAGAGGTATAGAAGTTTTTCCTTCAAAACGATGTTGGGAGACGAATACAAATAATAAGAAAAAAAGGGCTTTTAGGATAAAATAATGCTTTTAATGAGTGAAGGATGACATGATGTGTCTACTAGTCAAAGTTCAAAAGAATTTGCCTTTGTTTTAGAGTATATGGTATACTAAACATCATAGAAATAAAAATATTCAAATAGGTAGTTAAACCATGAGCCTAGGACCAAAAGAGGGAAGGTTATATATATAATAGTAAAAACACTGTATAGGAAAGGATTAGTAAAGAGGAAGAAGAGGAAAATGAAAAAGAAGTAGGCTAGTTGTAGAGCAGTAAGAGAGACTTATTAAAAATACTTAAGGCGCAAGGAAAATACATTTATATCTCTCTTATATACTCATACTAGAATAGGTATACTAGTCTTAAGATAGTGTTGCAAAGATGTAGCTGAGGGAAAGCCAAAAAGATTGTGAGAATAGTTAATAGTAATTATATGAATAATGGCTTAAAGAGAGAATTAGGAAAAACTATGATGAGAAGAAAAATAATTCAAAAAATTTGAAATGGATTCAGAATAATTAAAAAGGGTTAGCACTAAGGTTTTAGGGCTTTGCAACACAAATAATGGATATGTAACACTCATAGACAGTCTAAATTGCATGGGTCTTTTATGGGACCCACAGGGTAAGTAGGATGGGGACTGGTTGTGTCCTAAGCCAAGACCAACTGGTTAGCTATTTTTTAGGAATTGGTCAATTGATTTGGTCAATCAACCATTTACTTAGGATTGGTCAGCTCTAAATAGACAAAATCCTGGTTCACCCAAAAGGCAAAAAGATACTCCCAAAGTCTAATAGAGACAATTTAAAAGTTGAAATAATACTAGAGAAGGATCTTATTCATGCATTTTACATAGGAATTGAATATAAGATAAATTAATTAATTCAGAGTCTGATTCATCTTTGTTTTTATGTTTAGTTTTGTTTTAATGTGTGCTTTACTCTTGCAATGTTCACAGTCAATTTAATTAGGGCTAAAAATTATGCAAACATCTTTTCTATGTGTTTCGAGAGATCACTCTCCTCTTAAGATGAGTGGAAGTTTTAGCTTCTGGCTATCTCTATGTTAATAAAAGTAGATATATATATATATATGTATAAAATATTTTCTAAAAAGCTTAAAAAAAATTTATGTTATGATTGAATATTAGGGCTAGAAATGTAAAAGCCTTTTATCAACCTAATATGACAATATGTGGTTGTTAGTCTAAAGGAGATATTTTCTTTTGGTTGTAGTATTAACTCTTGTATACATTAGGACAAAAACAAACAATATTAAAACATTACTCTGTAATGGACCTAAGGATTATACATTGTTAGACTTGGACGTAATTACACATTAAGTGAAGAAATTAGGAAAGTTACAATACAATCACGTGTAAGGCTAAATTAAGTCAAATAATTAATTGGACAATATTATGACCTATAAAAATGGTAACTTTGTAAGTTAAGCAAGTTGCTATAACAAATATAATTAATAATTAAGATAGCCTAGTAAATAGGAATTTGTGCTGGTCATTGTCAACTAGCACAGTTAAGGATAAGGAATATATAGGTGCATGTAATGGAGAACTTATGATAAGAAAAGACTAAGAGTTTGAAATGAAATGTGAAAGAGGAGTTTGTATGCCTATGTTTTGTATATATGATATAGGTTAGAGGCTATACAAGATATAATATGTACGAGGGACCACACAATATACAATATGGACTAGGTTCTATACAACCTCATTATTCACATCTAATGTTAGTGCATATATGCCTATTTAAGTTCATGGATGATTAAAAGAGTGCTTGTGGATTATGCAAGTCTTATGATGAGCATGAAATAGGTTTCATTTCATGCTCCACTTGTGATAGTATGTCAAGAGTGTCATACATAGATGATGGCTACTCTATGATACAAATAATGAAAAGAATTTTATGACTTCTATGTCTTGTGTGTGTATGTGTGTATTTATTGATGGTTAATATATGAATTCTATATTATCTATGTTAGAAAGCTTGTTTATATGTAAATTGTGTATCATAAAATAAGAATATGCATTTATGACTTGAAAGGACTGAAATATGACAAATTGAGAGTATACATGTATGATGGGAAAAGTTTAAATTTATGATAGATTAAAACTATGTATGTATGATTAGTATGAATAGGACATGGGATGAGATTTATGGTAGAAAGGAAGTACATGTTAAACTAAGAATATGGTGAACGGTTATATAATTTTACATAAGAGTAGAAATGTCATTTGCTAAATGTACGTGTAGAAATATGATTATGATAAACACATGAGTTTTAAATATATAGTTTGTGTACAACTAAATGTTTTTCACCCAAAATTAAGGGTGAAAACTTTCTCACAATGGGTGTTTGTACTCATTCCATTCATAATCTTATGCAGCTGTTAGATCTATGTGGAGTATTGGCTAATGTAAACTTTCATATGTCCAATAGCATAAAGTACTAGTGATGCAAATTTGACAAAATATTAGTGATGTGTTCACAGCCTAGCCAGGCCAATCTTAAATGAATTTATGATTTGGTTTTTATCATAGATTATGTTCATGGTATTTTAAATAAACATTGCAATCTATTTTTCAAAACTGTGCACTAATACATTTATGCATTATTCATACATTGGAAAGATTAATAAATTTTTTTATCTTTTCCATTAAAATTTCCCAAAGATGTGTTAAGGATGTATGGAAGCTTAGGGTTTTTGGGTCATCACTAGAATGGTCCAACCCAGTCATGTTCCCAAATTCATGGATGTAACAAACTAGTTTCAAATCTTAGTTTAGTCTGGCTAGCATTAGAGTTAGGTAGATTTTGAGGAATGATAGACGCACCTAGGGGCACCCATTGTTATTCGAGATTCATTTATTTCTATCATTAAAGTCTTCTTTTTTTTTTTTTGAGTCTGCATTATAGCTAGCATTGTAGGATAGTTTAATGAATGAACACCTTTCATATCAGATGAGGGAAGAAGATTGTAAGGTGGTAGACATTAAATGCATCAACAATGGGATAAAATGAAGCATGATCATGGGAATTATAAAAAGAAAGAAAGAGAAAATATAGCTAGGTTAGGGGCACTCATTCGATTAAATGGGTTACGATTGATTGATCGATTGGGATTATGGGACCAGTTTTCAAATGTGATGCCCAGTCGACTGGTCACTTATAACTAATTAACCGGTCAAGCATTTAAGGCTATATGAACCTTTTTTCATCATTTTCACCTCATTTCCAATCTTTTCACCTAAAAAGTTTTTTAAAAGCCTCTTAGAGCACTCTTTAAAAAGATCTACTCTAGCAAAGCCCTACCTAATTAGCTAGCTTACCTAAACATAAGCCTCACTGCACTCTTGATACCCAAAGAGAGTGACCAATCTTCCAATGCTTACGATTTGAAATTGTTTCAAGACATAAATGTAGTGGAGAAGTACAACAAGGAGATAGATGCTAAGAGTACACTTCTAAATTACTACATCCACGAGGAGGCCTTTGATGAGTTTAGAAGACATTAAGTTTTACAATCATTGGAGCATTAGCATTGGTTGTGTTTTGTTAGTTGTTCTACTGCATTTACCCAGATATGATGAGATAATTCTATGCTAACCTATACCAAGTGTCAAATCATCTATATGTTATGGTCACTTTTATGAGCATAATAAGGATTACCATTACAACAAGCTTGGTATATAACCTTTTTAGGTGTCATGCTAAGGATACCTTAGTTAGATAGGTTGGTGAATGGAACACCAATGGGAAGATTGGACTAGATAAATAGCTATGCCTAGCGACCAATGGTTAATATATGATGGTTTAATTAGGCCTCCAATGCTTTGTTGGGGAGGCCACAAGCTTGAGCTTTCCTACACAGACATACATATGTTTGCTCATTTTAAGGGAGAGGAAGCTTACAGCTTACCTCACTCAGTGATGGGCCATATGTTTGCAGTGTCTCAGTGATCGTCTAGGGTTGCCTACCCTATTGGCTGATTGTTACCATCATCTTCTAGCACCATAGATGTGACTTGGAGCAATACCAAGGCAAACCTATTGAACTAATATCAATAAACATATTTGCTATCTTTGGATAGCAAATGATGGGAGACAAGTGGGTTAGAAAGGATGAGGGGGAAAGCATGGCAATAACCGATCGATGAGATATAGGTGGAGATCAACTAGATGATGGCTTAAGAGCAGATACTGTAGGCCACTATCCCCACAATGAGATAGAGTTAGCAGAGGTGTTGTAAAGGAACACCATTACAAGGTCATACTATAGATGACCTTTGTTAGCTCATATAGGGTGTAAGCTTGTGAGTGGGGACCATTGATCAGAGGTTATAAATCCTCATAAAACAATGCATGGATAGCAATGGTTAGATCGAATAGAGGAGTGTATAGAGGTGATTCATAATTCTTTATGCCTACACCTAAAATAGAGTAAGATTTCTATTTATAATAGCATAAGACCTTATATGTAACGTCGATGGAGCCTATTTCAGTTATATCATTTAATTTGTGTTTTTAGGGAAAATTATATGCAAATTTTCACACTATATGAAAATATGAATGTCCATGTTATGAGCAATCTTTCTTCTAAATAGACATAAGCAAAGAATGTATGAATAACAAAAAAAAATAGAGATAAATAAGTAATTGTGTGCATGAAATGAATGTAGAATATTAGATAATGTAAGGTAAATTTATAATAAGACATAAAATGCCAAATGATGGTAAGAAAGGGACTAGTGTAAACCCTAATACATAGAAAATGTTAGAATGACTAACAACCACATGGACTTAACCCTTACCAAGGCAGTTGGAGGAAAATTGATTAGCTATTAAAAGTTTATTTGATGGGGAATGTTAGAGCAGTACATAAGGAAGTTGTGTGGGAATAGGGACAAGAATAGAAAGGATGGATTACTTGGAAGTCACCAAGTGTACAAGAAAATGCATAGTATGACTCTTATATAGGATGAAATAGATAAAATAAATAATGACTAATGACGAAAAGATATGTATAGAGAAGACAAGTAAAATAGGTGAGACAATAGTTAATGAATGGGTGTAGTAATAGGAGATCCAAGGATCCTGTTAGGGGAAGGTATAAGATTGGCTTTATAGAGAGTTAGGATAAAAGGGAAATGAGCATGACATAGGACTATGGGAAGACCTAAAGAGGAGTGAAAGGAAATATGCTTTTAGACAATAAAAAGGAGAATATCAAATATGATGGTTAAATAAGTATCTGACATGGAATGATTATGGTTTCACCAAAGGAAAAGAGTTAGAACAAAAAAATGGTGAATTGATACATGATTAGTGAGGAGGATGTATTGTGCTGTGATGATACTTAGCTAGAAGATTTATCCATAGATTTGAATTGCCCCTTTGTAAATATCAAATGGCGTTACACTAAGTTTCATGTCATGATCAATTATGAATAGATGCGAATGTGCTAAACTTTAGAAGGAATTCATCTAGTTAAAAGAAAAGGGGACCATGAAATATTCTAGTTTGAGGAACAAGCTGTGAATGTATAGACAAGGGATTGCTAGTATGCCTATAGGTTATAGCCTTTACGGTAAAGTACTACTAATTTGATGATAAGCAACTAGATAATTTTAACCAGGGGTACAGGATGACCCAAAATCGAGAAAGCCAATAACCGGATTAACGTTGATGAGTTGTGTATATGCGAGGGGATCCTTTCTTAAGGGTAATGAAAAAAAATGTCCAATATGGTGGTTAAATAAGTATGCAATATGGAATGGTTATGATATCATTAAAGGTAAGGAGTTAGTGCAAAAAAAGATAAATTGATACAAAGTTAGTGAAGAGGATGTGTCACCTTACGATAATACCTAGTGGAAAGATTTTTTGGAAGATTTAAGTTGCCCTTTTAGTAAACATCAATGGTGCTAAACTAAGTTCCACGTTGTGATGAAGTACGAATAGATGCAAGGTGTTAAACTTTAAGAGGAATTTGTTAATGCTCCTACTAATAGGACAAAGCTAGTTAAAAAAAAAGGGAGACCATCAAATGTTTTGGTTTGAGGACCAAGCTGCGAATGCATAGACAAGAAATTAAGGTTATAACCTTTAGAGTAAGGTAGTACCAATATGAAAATAAGCTATTAGGACAATTTTGATTGAAAATTCCTGGGTTAAGAAGGGTCACATATAAGCATAATGATATTCAGGCACAAATTTGAAAATGTTTACAATGCCAAAACATGGGTATAAGGAGTTCTTTCAAAAGGTGCCCTTGGAAATGTGGAAGCAAGAGTGTTTGGTTAAAAAGTAAAATAAAAATTTAAAGGACATAGATTCCAAGATACTAGAGAATCCAATAGAAGAATACATGCGTAATATTTTGCCTATTCACCAAGGCTATCACAAAAGGCCTAGTTAATCACAAATTTTAAGCATGTAGTCAACTAAAATCCATACATGAAGGATGTCATGGGATTTAAGGGAAAACATAAATGAAGAAAGGTGGTTATAAAAAAAAAAAAAAAAAACTCTAGAGGGAAAGTAAGAAACTAGAAAGGAGAGAAAGCAGATGGATTATGATAACAAGAATCTTAAACATGTGAGGATGATCCATCTCATGCTATTATGTAGAACTTCATCTATAACTTTAACAAAGAGATGCCTCTCTTAGTTTTCTCATGTCGGTTGCATGAGTAATGGCAAAATTTTGGTTTCCAAGTACAATAAGGAGGGTAGCAATATTAAAATTTTTTGAAAGCTTTTCTTTTTCCCTTAGGGAAGTTAAACCTAAACCATCTATGAGAAGTCATCCATAAATAAAAGAAACTATTATGTAAATAAAAAGTGTGCTATGATAATTTAGGGGGAACATTCACACAAGATGGAGTCTGTGTTGTTTATGAGTAACAATAAAGCCTTTTTAGTGTCACACAAAGGAATACAACCAATAAACATTATGTTTTACTTTGAAAATTTTATGAGATGAGTAGTTACCTTAAAAGCTGGCCATGTGACTTTGAACGGAAAGAAAGATGAATCGGAAACATGAGTCCTATGATGACAAGAAACTTGACTATTTTTAGATGTTTTGGATAGAGGTGTCAGAAGGTGGGTTCATGCTATGACTTAATAGATGATTAAAGACATATTATAAGAGTCACATTTCTAGTTAAAGATATTTTTTTAGTCGGGTGCATGTAGATAAGGTGCAAAAATCATAAGATCTATCAAAATTTATGGTAAGGAATTTCTCACACCTTATGGTATGGGTAAGGACAATTTGAGAATGAATTGTTGTAAGGAGAAAAAATTTGTGACATCCCTTAACAATCTAGGATGTGTAGGGTCTTGTAAAAGGCTCCAGGGTCAACAGGATAAGAAATGATTATGTCCTAGGCTGGGATTAACAGCTTAACCAGACATTCAAAATCAGTCGACCAATTTGGTTAATTAACTAATTACTTAGGACTAGTCGACTAGTAGCCCTTAGGTAGATAAGATTCTAGTTCACTGGATAAGTAAAGATACACTCCCAAAGTTGGACAATGGCATTTTGAAGGCCAAAATAATGACAAAGAAAGATCCTATTCATGTGTCTTACTTAGGAATCAAATCTACGATTAGTCAATCAATCTAATGTCTAATTTACCTTT
This sequence comes from Saraca asoca, assembly GCA_026873985.1. Classification (NCBI taxonomy): domain Eukaryota; kingdom Viridiplantae; phylum Streptophyta; class Magnoliopsida; order Fabales; family Fabaceae; genus Saraca; species Saraca asoca. Next base: position 11,165 of record JANHAO010005498.1, on the reverse strand, counting down.
GTTTTTGTGTTTTAATATGTTCTTTACTTTTGCGAGGATCATGTTCAAGTTAATTAGGCCTGAAAGTAGTGTAAATTTCTTTCTATGAGTTGGAAGAAAACACTCTTCCCAATGTTGGTGGAAGTTTGTATTTCTAACTAGCTTCATCCTAATAAAAGTGGATATATATGTATAATTTTTTTTCCAAATATCCCAAAAATGATTTATGATATGATTGAATGTTAAACCTAGAAATGTAAAGACTTTTGGTATACCTAATGTGACAATATGCGACTATTAGGCCTAAGGATTCATGTTCAATTGGCTACTATATGAACTCTTGCTATATACATTAGGATAGAAACAAATATTAGGAAACAACCTTATAATGGACCTAAAGATTATATATGGCTAGGCATGGACATAGTTACACCTTATGTAGTGTAATTATGACAATATCTAGAATTGTAAATAGGCAAACTCTTGCATAAATGATAAAGGAACCTTATGAACTAAAAAAAGATATCTCTATTATTTAGTTTGGGTGCAATAATAAGTATGATTAAGAAATAAGCTAGTCTAGTAGATAGGAATTCATGCTAGCGATTGCAAACTAGCGCAGTTAAAGTTAAGATGCACCAAGTAAAGGACTTATGTTAAGAAAGGCCTAACGTTCTAATATAAATGTATAAGATGAGCCGATAGGCTAATGTTTTCAATGTATGGTATGTACTAGGGCCATAAAAGATATGGTGTGTGCTAGGACTCACATATGATATGGAATGGACTTAGGGCCATACAACCTCAATATTCCCATCTTGATGGTGCTAGAGCATGTATGCCTATTCAAGTATATGGATGATTGTAAGAATGCTTGTTGGATAGGTAAGTCTTATGATGAATATGAAATAATTTTTATGCACCATTGGTGATAGTATGGCAAGAGTATCATCTATGGATGATGGCTACCTTATTGTAGTGATAATGAAAAGGATTTTATGACTTACTTATGCTATATATATTGATGTTTAATATATGAATACTATGCTATCTATGTAAGGAAAAAAATATATATATATATAGATGTTTAATATATGAATGCTATGGTATCTATGTAAGGAAGCCTATTTATAATGTAAGCTATGTACGATAGAATAAGAATGCATATGTATTACTTGAAAGGAAGAAATATAGAAGAATGAGAGTACACTTATATTGGAAAGGACAAAATTTGTGACAAATTAACATTATGCATGTATGATTAGTATGGATAGGACATTAGATAAGATATATGGTAGAAAGAAAGTATATGCTAGACTGAGACTATAATAATGGTCATATGATTTTATATATGTGTAGAAACTGATATGTTAAATGTATTTGTAGAAATATAATTATGATATACACATGAGTTTTAAGTATATAGTTTGCATATGACCAAATGTTTTCCATCCAAAGTTAGGGATGAAAACTTTCTCTTACCATATGGTTGTACTCATTCCATTCATAGTCTTTTGCAGTTATTAGATTTATATGGAGTTTTGGTTAAAGTAGACTTTTGTATGTTTAGTAGGATAAAGTCTTAGGTATGCATATAAGATTTGATATGCTTGATCCCAGTTAAGCCATTCTTAAATTAGTTTTTGATTTGGTTTTTATCACAGACTGTATTCATGATATTTTAAATTAACATTACATTCCAGTTTTCAAATTGTGCACAATTACATTTATTCATTATTTAAACATTGGAAAGATTAATAAAGTTTTGATATTTTTTGTTGAAAATTTCTTAAGAACGCTTAAGAAACGTATGGATGCTCAAGATTCTTGGGTCATCGCGTAACATCCTCTAAGCATAGACTTAGACTAGAATGGGCTCGACTAGTGTAAATAGGTTAGAATAATTGACATAACTCAAAACCTAGATTGAGAAAAGACCATGAGATAGGTGGAACCAAGATTGATCATGTGCCTTTTCAAGCCTATATTAGTAGCAGCCCCTATGATGTTTTCCACAACCTTTATTTGTAACTGAGTAACTCCCATAGAGCATTGCTTTGCTAAAAAGGATTTTGATTTGCACTCTTCATGAATGTGAACCTAAGGTAAGGATTTTGGCCTAAAAATGTCAAATTCTTTCCTTACGTTATTTTTTTCCTTAGTTTTTTATTTTCTTTTGATTATTACAGTTTTCTCAACATTCAAAACCTTAGGTCAAAACTAGGGTAAGGGCTTCAAAATTATATTTAGGAGAATATTCTTCTACTAAGGTTAGTGTGATTTTCTACTCTTCTAGCTTCATTTTATGTATTAAAATTTATATTTTGAAAATAGCTCAAAAGGTATTTTGTCTACTAAGGAAACAATAATTAGAATTATTATGAATGGTTAACCATATAATTATATGTATGTATGTAAAGGTGGGCTTAGCTTTTAGCTTGGCATAAAGTTAGAAGCTAGATTGTGGTTAAGATATTTAATAAGTTTGACCAAAATTAAAAATTAATTATTTAATTACTATAAGGAACGAATATCTAAGATAGGCAAGGTTAGTCTTAAGAAAATACAATTGATGGATGTATTTGCCAATTGCCATAGAGCAGTGGACATTGAAGGATGCATGTGCACTAGGAGATGTACATGTGGTCTCCCATTTAACAAAATAAATGGTCTTACATATGATAGGGGTTATGGGGTAGATGGTGTCCCATACGATAGGGGCTCACGAGACAGATAGTCACCTATAAAATAGTAGGTCATAGGATATGGGGCAATCAGGCATAAATAGATATGTATGATGCCAAAGGACAAGTTAAATGGTAAGTTAAAGTTAAGAAGACATTAATCCTAGCAGTGATCCATTGTGTTAGTATAATTTATTTTGATTTTTTATAGGGCTAATAGCAAAATAGTTGCTTAATACTTTATGAGTACATTATGATTTACACATGATTTTCAAAACAAGAAAACGTTATGACTTGAATGTTTATGATCATTTATTATTATATGTATATGTATACATACATGTTATATATAAGTTCATGACCAAAAAAGGATTTTAACCCAAGGGAGGGCAAAAACCCCCCACTTCATTAATACTATGATTTGTACTCACCCTTAATTTTTGGAAATATTTCTAGTCCTATCGTAGTACTGAGAATTTTAGTATTACATCCTATTGTGTTGTGATATGTTAGAAAATCCCTTACTTAATTTTAGCATCAACTCCACCATGATGTCAGAATATTTGTCTTTTTGGAATACAATAAGAGATAATATTGAGATTTCATTGCTATGGTAGGACTAGAAATATTTCCTCCATTCCCATGTAGTTTTCAGATACGTAGAATTTAGAGGATCCTAATAAGTAAGGACCCTTTCCTACTTAATTTTTTTTTTGGTTATTTATGTTTTCCTTGCATACGTTTTCATAGATACAGTTTTGAATTAGAGTGCATACATTACTATTAATTTTTATTTAAGTATTTAACACAAGTTTTATTAGTATTTTGAGCTATGAGCCATCGGTTCATGCATCACTCCTATGTGAACCATGCCAATCACATTTCCCTGGGAGTGTGGATGTGACATTTGATCAGGCTAGTCTAGGCTAATCATGTTCCCAAATTTAGTGATATGATAGGATAGGAAATAAAGACCATAAAGGATGATAGCTCTTTGGAATATATAAGGAAAAGAAAAATTCTAATGAAACTTAGAACGGACTAGGAATATGAAGGAAAATAAAAAAAGGAAATGAGTGAAGGTTAATTTATATATTATGAAACTTGAAGAGGTTGGATAAGAAGAAATCTAGTATAGGTAGAACTTCAAAAGTGATTAGGTTATTGAATATATGCATTCTAAATAAGGAAAATAATGAATGGATAATGGACGTAAAAGAGGAAAGGGTATAGTCAGATTTAAGAGGATAAAGAGATATAAAGACCATAGAACACGTGTTAGTTGCATTAGCATTGCTATTGATTTTTCTAATAATTTTCTATTTAATATTTTATTATTTGATTATATTTTCTGCTTGTATAATAATATCTATATTAAAGCCTGATTTCTAAATGATTTTTCTAAATATGGTTTTAGTTGAATTTGTTACAATGAGCTTTCAAAGTAGAGAAAAGAAAGAAATAAAGGATAAAGAAAACAAGGAACAAGATTATTTTGGTTAGATTTTCAAGAAATAAGATTTCTTGATTGATCACATGATTTTCATTTTTTTATTCATGTTTTTATATTTCAAACACACACCTACACACCCATCCACCCTTCACACACACACTATAATAGTTATAGGAGTTGTGAAGGTTATGGTAGATCAGATTTAGAGCTAGTGTTTGGGGTTATGAGATGTTTTAGAAATAGGTGTCGAGGATAGATAAATATTAATATTTTATAGATATTTTCACACAGGAGTGAGACACATGCTTATATGATTCAATAGAGGGAAAGTATTTATTTGACTAAACTAAAGAGCTAGCCATGGTTTACGTCCATACGAGGTACTATCCATATTGCATTGAGGCATATCTCTTGAGTTTTAGTAAAATGATTTTACATAAATGGATTTTAATGATAATTTGACTTTCATGGAAAATGTTCTTATATCATACAATATGGTTTTTAAAGAAAAGAATTTAAGGGAAATCAATTTTAAACCTTAAAGCTTTCATATGATTCATTTTACTTTTGGTTTAATATTAGGTAAGTTACATTGTACACCTAACCTTGAATAGATGACATTTGTACTCACTAAGTTGGTAGCTCTCTCACATTGTGATTCTTGTTTTTTTAGGAGTCACTTGAGTGAGAATTTAGCCAAAGAACTAATAACTATAGGCTAGGAAGGGGATCATGGATTTATTGCATGCATGTGTTATAAATATGTTTTACTGTAAACGAAAAATGATGTTTTGTATAAATGATAATCATTATATCCAATATACGAGGGTAGTTTAAGTTTCAATACATATGCTTTTAGAATTATTTTAGGCTTAGGTATTTAGGGTTTGATTACTAGCTTTACATACTTACCTGACCATAGTATAGTAGAATTGTTAAGTGCCATTAGGCATTAGGATGAGTGCCTAACAAGTTGGAATCAGAGCTCTGAGCTTTTGGTTAGTTTGCCTACTACTACTAGTTTTGAATGATAATAAATGCTTATATGTTGGATATGATTGACATAGCTTATGTGTAAAGGCTATTGATTCCAAACTAGCATACATGCATACACATTAGGTTATAATTATGAGTAGTGTGAGAGGTAAGTTATTGAAAATGGAAAGAAGAATAATCAGTAATGTTTTCCTATGAAAAAAAAGATATAGGCTAGTGGAATTATGATAACTAGTGTAAGAATTAGTATGAGCTAGTAGATAGTATTAATCAATAGGATAAATATTCTCAAAAGTTGGAGTTGTGACTTCCAAAAGGAAGTAAGAAAGGGTTGGTATGAAGCAAATGAGATTCCTTTAACTTGCATAAAGTTAAGTCACCATGCAATTTCATGCAATGGTGTATGATTAACAGGAAAATGATGGCAAGGGTGAGCTTATAAATATGAGGTAATGGTAGTGCTTGGAGAAGGGTTTCGAGAAAACTAAAGATAATAATAATAAAGAATTTTAAAGAAAAAAGCTTTTCAAAGTTGAAAAGTGATGCAATGCATTGAGTTTGAGATAGATGAAATATGTGATTCCTAGGAAAATAGCGATCACCTTTTCTCATAGTAGTTGATGAAAATCTAAATCTTAAGCCCAGAAAGATTATTATGCTAGATATCAATAGTCAAACTCCTTAATAGAATAAGAAACATAGTTGCTAAATTTGAGCCATATAGCTTGGAAACAAGTTCAAAAAGTTAAGATATGCATAGACTAGATGATTATGGTTTGGCATGTCTAGTGACGATATTTGAGCAATAATAAGGTAAAAGAGTATAGTCGTGTAATAGAATATGCTTTGCATTGTTAAGGATGCTTAAAATGGTCTACTTGGTGTTATTGTAGGGGACATGATAAGATGTAACTATAGATGATTTGACACAAGTTTGGGTAGGAATGTGAAGGTTATGAAGTTAGATGAAGGGGCAAAGTGAGTTAAAATAGAATATGATGAGTCTAGAACCTAAATGGAAAATTAAGTACCAATTAAGTGGGAAGAAATGGGGCACCAAATGACCTTGAGTTGTAAAAGACCATAGATTTAAGTTAGTTCTAATCAAGTAGTTGAATTAAAACAGAATGTGGTGATTATAAGACCTAAATGGTTATGCTAAGATGTGAACTCAAGCTTACATATGGAGATAGTAAGAACTAAGGCTATATATGGCTTCAAGGGTAAAGGACATGTTTATTGCTGAGTTTGAACTTGTTCCACCCAAAAAATCAAGGCTTCAATCCATTACCAATAGGAACAAAAATGCTTACAATTCATTCCATGTAATTTCAAACCCATTTTCTACCCAAACTTAAACCTTAGCCTCTTACCTTTACTCTTATACCACCTTTAAAAGCCATTAACCAAAATCTTAGCTATCAAATTCAATTTTTGTGTAATCCCAAGTGTTTTTCCACCATTTTCACTTATTCTATCAAAATTATTAAAAATATATATATATATATATCCTTATTTGTAAACCTTTATTAAGTAGCTAGAAAGAATCAGCCCACCATAAGAAGTGTTGTTTAAGAGCTCAAGAAATATGCATATGTAAGTTGAATCTTTTCAAAAGTTGAAAAATCAAAATAAGGAAAAGTGGTAAGAAAGGACAAGTAATTAACACAATGGAAAATAATTGAGATAGTGTATGATGAGGGTTTTGATATTGTATGATTGACAAAATTTAATTGGAAGTTTAGAGAAATAAGATTTGTTTCATAGTGGAAATAGAACTTAAGGACAAGTTTAGAAAAAGAAAATGAGGCAATAGAGAATAATAAAGTAAACAAAGGAAGTCAATGATGTGAATACAAAAAGGTATAAGGTTAGGGTAACCAGATAAAGTAGTTAAGTTATGCAAGGAACCATTATGTAAAGAGGAACAATATTAGTCAGTAAAGACCACAAGCAGTGGAAAACAAGGATGGTAAGGGATCAAAGTTTAGAAAAAAGTCTAAGAATATGACACCAAAGAGACAAGCTTGGCATAAAATCGTAAAATTAGGATGAAAAGGATATTTGGTGAATAACAAAGGCATGGGAATGCTTTATGTAAAGGAAACATGATTGATAGAGTTTGGGATTAGAATGGATTAAAGCAAGGGGTTATTCACCTAAAGTGAATACCCTTGTGTTTTATGTGCTAATAGCTTGATGCCCATAATAGGGTATGAAAAGGAAAAAGTGTTTTCTTCTAAGTACAGAGTGGTAATTAAAACTAAGCATTTAAGAAATGCTAAGTTTAAAACCTTGAATGAAAGCCCTTTCTAACTTCAGTGTTAAAGTTAATAATATGTTAATCTATTGTTGAGTTGTGATGAGAGAGCAAACAAAAAAGGAAGTATACAAGGAAAGTAATGTAACTTTTAAGTTAAATAGAAATAAATATTGAGAACTCATTTTGATTTGAAAAAATATATAAAAGGAAAATGATTACAAATTACTAAACAATCATATGAGAGCAAGACACATCTTCAATAAATATGTTTTACTTTAAGAAATTTGAGAACATATTTCTTGAAGGATGGAAGAATTTGTAGCAACCCAATAAGGGCCCTGGAAGTTTTTCCTTTAGGACGAGGTTTTAAGGTACATGTGTTAATGGGAAAGAAAAGTTATTTAGTTAAAATAATACTTTAAATAAGTAAAGGATAGTGTGATAAGTGTATGGCCAAATTTCAGAATTTTTCTAGTTTAGGGTTTTTAGTTAAACAAACATAACCTTTGATTGATTGGACATTATAGATATATAAGTATATAAAAACTTTTAATGGAATTAGAAATGGAAAGAAGGAGAGAGAAGGGGGAAAAAGAAAAAGAGAGAGAGAGATAGGTAGTGATGCCATGAGCCTTAGACCAAAAGTGAGAATTTTTTTTTTTTTACCAAAAGAATGGTGAGCTTCGAGTGGTTTGACAACATCAATGTGGTGAGAACTGAGGGAAAATGGGAGAGAAAGACATGTGATTAAATCTCTTTATGACATTCCAAAGAAGTCAATGGAACCTTATCTGAATACTAGGGTGCCTAGGATAATACAATAGGATCAATCGAGTAGCTAGATTGAACTAAGGGACTAGATTGGTTGCTAAGACTGGTTCATTACTTTTTAGGGAGCTAGTCGACTAGCTTGTTAGATAAACTTGCCATTATAGGCTAGGGAGTGATCAACTTGGTTGCCAGGTTGATTGGCCACTAAAGATTGATTGACTGGTTTATGCTAGATAAATTTAACTTAAGAAACCCTAGAATGCAAAAATAGAGTCCTAATTATAGATTTGATGATTGAATTTCACTTTCAATTTTAAAGGATTTATTTTCTTATATTTTATTTGGCTTTAAAACTACTATGCACACGGTCCTTTTTTTATTTACTTGGACTTTGTTTTTTCATTTGATATTTATAAACTTTGTTTGGACTTTAATTTAAGAGGTTCTATGAATGTATATTAAGCTTAGGGTTCTTCAATACTATAATAGTAACCCAAATTAGTCATCTTATCATAAATTTGGATATGTGACACTTCTATTCCTAGACCATCTTAGGGGAAAGTTTATGGATCCTACAAAATTTCTATGATTTTTGAGTTTTTGGAAATGCAAATGAGGCAAAGTACCTATGGAACAAGTGAGTTTAGAGAAATAAGAATGGCAAATGGTTGTGCAATTGAGACTGGGGCTAACCAGCTTAGTTCATACAACATATATGGACCTAAAGTCTAAGTCATTTATGTAAGAAATTAAAACTTCCATTATTTTTTAGCTTAGGATTAGTTTTCGTTTAAGGCTATGAACTCTTGGTTTTACCATTACAACTTTTTTTCCTTAAATGAAATTTAACTTTAGAGAGATGGATAAAAATGTGACGCATGTAAAAATTCTTGGACTTCATTAGATAGCCCTCTAGAGTTTCCTACGGAAACTCACCTTTAAGAAAATTCAATGGTAAAGTGAGTAAATTGGAATTATAAGCAAAATATCTACATGACTCTTTTACTGGTTACTTAAATTATGTTGAATGATAGATGTCTATCTTTGTCTTAAGTCTTGAATAAATTCTAAAAATGAAGGTTAGAGCTGTATACTGCACTTCTAAGATATCTTTAAAGCTCTTCATAGATAGATAGACTTTTTATGATAGTTTTTTTTCCTCAAATTCCACAATGAATCTAAAAATATTTTTTTAAGATGTTGGGTTATCTTCTTGCATTTATGAGGATTTTTTGTAGATATATAGACTTCTTATATAGAGAGAGACTAATTCTTTTGGCGATTATTTTTGTCAGATTTAGTAATAAATCGAAAAATATTTTTTCAAGATGTTGGATTATTTTTTTGCATTTATTGGATTTTTCTTAGTATGAAAATATTGTGAGCATACCTTTATGTTAGGTTAAATGGTATAGATGATTGACTATGTTGAATGTAATCTACCTATGACTTATAAGATAGTTACATGAAATTTCTAAGAATCTTTGATAAGTATCCTACCTACGCTATAAGAATTCCTGTAAATATGGTTAGCTATTTGAGATTTTTGTCATCTATTATGATTTTATTTTGAGACTTCTGAAGCTAAAAGGAAAAAATTGTACAAGTACATATGCATGGCTTATGATTATCCCATAAGCCTCCCAATCTTGGAAAATCACAAGATAACTTAAACATGCAACTAGAAATCATTGAAAAAAAAGCTATAACAAATTGTAGTTTAAAAAAAATAACATAATCAATAAAAGAAATACCTTAATTGGATATGCTTACCTCTTTTTTCACAACTTTCTAAGATATCCTCAAGAGCAACTTTAGTATCCTTCCAAATAGTTAATTAATAAATTCTTGTCTCACATTTTTCCTGCATTAAATGTCAAACCATAAAATTGATCTTCTTAAATTATCATTGTAATTGGTAAAAAGTGGATGCTTAAAATAATTATTTGTGAAAAAGTAATGTCAATTTATAGTTTTAAAACATACACAAACACTTATTCACTTAGACATTTATTAAACTAGATCTTGAGGATTTCAAAATATGAAGGGGAGTCCTAGCATAAGGTTAAAGAGGAGAAATTTTTTATCAAAAAAAAAAAAAAGAAGTGAAAACACTAGAAAGAAGAAGAAGAAATAGAAATAATCAGTGAATAAATAGATTGGTAACCTTTGAAGAGTTCAACTATCTAGACGAATAATAAGAAGATGTCTTTTGGACATAGTGATGTTTTGAATGAGTAAAGAAGGTTGTGTTCTCGATGTAAGGATGTGACTGATGAGACCTAAGGGAGTTTGTCAATTAATTGTTGCAAAAGTTTGTCTCTATTTTAAGGTTTTCAATCATACAAGCTATGCTTTTGGTAGACCACACATTGCAGATTTTAAAATTTTAGAGTAACCTTTAGGAAATTGAAACAATGGGAGAAGGGGAGAGAAAGAGGTAGAAGGGCTTGGAGCTCTCTTGGAAAAGTTTTTGATGAATAAAAGAGTGAAAAGACCAAAAAGAAAAGGAAGACTTGAAAAGAAAGAAGAAGGATGAAGATAAGAGGAAAAATACCAAAACAAAAAGGAAGACTTAATGAAAAAGAAGAAAAAGGATATATCAATGTACTTGTAATTTTGAGAGTTCAATAGCACTAATGAGTTAATAACCAACAAATCTAAGACTTTTCTATAAATTTGAGCTTTTATTGATGCTTTTAGGCAAACTTTAAGTTTCAAAGGTTAATAAGTAAGGGTTTGAGCTTTGATAAATTGTATGGCGATCATTGATGAATATAAGTGTTTCAAGGAGTTGGATTGCTAGCATGAGGATCATTAGAAACTTGGAAAGGAAGATTTGATCATCTGATATGGGAAGAACTTTCAAAATCCTGAAGATTGTTTGGGGAATAAGATGAGTACATTTATCACCCTCTTAAAGTAGGATACAGGACATTATGATAGAATGGACTTGTATTTTGTAAATTACATCAAATAGGATTGCTTTGGTTAGAAGGAAGACTTAGATAAGTGAAAA
>JANHAO010005497.1:0-22543 GCA_026873985.1 Saraca asoca | reverse complement strand
TTGCGTCTCCAACGAGACAGGGGCAAGATCAAAGCTAATTCCGTATTTTTAGTTTAATCTAAATCATTTTATTTGGGACCTACACTTTCAATAGAATTAACCTAAACATTATAGCTATAAGCACAAAAAAATTCAGGGTAAACCATAACATTTTTCCTTATCTTTTAGCATATCAACTTTCCTAAGCAAACCACTAATCAATTTTTTCCTATGATTTGAAATCTTAAGGTCGTGCAAAGTGAAGAAGTTGCAACTAAGCCTTCCTTTTAGCAACCATAAAATCGGTGAACAAGATTCTTAGCAATCCATAAGATTTTCAATGTTGCCTCTTCACCATATCTGCAAAGCTTCCAGGGTTTTGCTTCTATTGCTTGAAGTTTCAGAGATATCATCTTCTCCACCTATCAGTATTGTTTCAAATTACAATGGTTAAAAAGAAGAAGGAAGAATTAGCCCTAATTCAAATATGAGAAAGGGTAAATTGAATGTTTTATGATGTGACAGCCTTGCATTGCAATTAGCACTGATATGAAAATGCCCAATTGGATTTAATATTGCCATATAGGTCATTTTGTTTGCATTTTGATGAAAACCATTTAAGTGGACTAGAAATGTTTGATTTTGATGTTTTTAGGATCAAAATAGAATATTAAATTTTAGGGGACCAAAATTGACCAAAGTGTATATTTTGGGGACTAAAGTTGGAATTAAGCCTTTTTTACATTTGCAAAAGCAATGAATTGAATTTTTTTTTGAAAAAATATTTGTGTCAGTAAACTTTGTAGTTATAATTTCTTACATATTTATTATACATAAACTTTGTGCAAAGTTGTAATTTTTTTAAAAAAAATTATAATATCTTTACAAACTCTTCATAAATTGTAGGTTTTTAAGAAAATATTTATAGAAATTGTTTTTGCTAGTTTCACATTACCTATGAAATTTATATATTTGGTAAACTATTAAGGTTTAGGGCTTCATCATGATCCAAGTTCAAAGTTTTGTTTTTGGTCATCGAGTTCAAAGCTTGACTCCATTTGTAATGTTAATATATGTTAATAGGTCACTACCCTAAGTGGTGTAATGGCACTTGATATTGTGTTAAGGACTTTTTCTTCCTTAGTGTATTAGGTTTGAACCTAAGATGTTATATGTGTGTTAAGTCATTAACAAGCTATGCCTTGGTGTTTATTAAAGAAAAATGTAATTGAATGCACATATTTGCAGTTCTTTAAAAATATCATACTTTTGATAATTTTTTATTAAAATTCGTAACTTATATAAAAAAATTCACAAATTTTTATCCAAATTTGGTTAATAGAATTGTAATTTCTTATATACTTGTTGTACACAAATTTCATGCAAAATTATAATTTTTTCAAAAACTCACAAGAATTTGCATATAAAATTACATTTTTTATATTAAAACTTCATTAAAACTTGTAAAATTTTTGAATATATATGTTATCATTTAGGGTGTATACTTTGTATAATTATACATTCTTATTCTCAAGTATTTTAGCATTCTTGGAAATTAGATTCCTAGAAATGTCACTTTGCTATGTTTGGTTCAATTAAGAAGATTTTTAGAATTATTACAATATTATATTTTTACTGAATTTATATATTTTTAAAAATATTGTTAAATTTCAAAAAATATCTTTATTAGAAAATTGACCAATTATTAGAAACTAAATGGTTAACACAAAAAAATTGATCATTCAACAATGGTATTAAAAAGTTAATTGGTCAAAGATGGTGGATAATGATCAATGGAGATAGGTAGTGGTAAATGAAGATAAGTAACAGTGGATTGAGGTGATATTAGTCATAAGACATTAATGAAAATGGGTAAAAAATCATTTTATAGAACTAAAATATTCCTATGTCATGAGAATGCATGACACACACTCTCCCTATGAAAATATTTTGAGAGAATATTAGCCTAAAAACATTCCTGCTTACTACCTTATTACTTGTATTTCATAGCTTGAAAAATAAGATGTTCAAAAAGACCTAAGTTAGGTTTTAGGAATGTAGTATTTAATTTTTGTATTATATTATAAGATTTTAAATTCCCTTTCAATATTAATTCTTATGGTATAATACTATGTAAAATTGCATAGTCAATATTTATGAGGAAAATATAAGCATGATTAAAGTATTACATGTGCTAATGTTGATAAATTTTTCTTAGTTACTTCGCCTATGCAATTAACTTCTGTAAAGACATTAAATGGGACAAACTATGAGGGTTGGGTTGAATCTTTAAAGTTGTATCTAGCTTCTCCAATTTGGATTTGGCACTTAAGGAAGATGAACCTATCACTAATGCAAATTCAAGTGTTGAACTAACAGCCAAGTAAGAAAAATGAGCTCATTCAAATCGAATATGCATGATGGTCATGAAGCACATTGTGACAAGACCATTAGATAGAGTATTCTTGAATTCTAGAATGCAAAAACCTTTCATGACTCAGTTGCAAAAAAATTTGTAAAATTTATAAAGCAGGGAAAGGTCACTACCTTCATTATTGGAAATGACAACATATGATAGTATCAATAGAGTGCAAGAGCACATTCTAAAATTGAGTAACTATTATAACAAACTAAAGAGCATGAAGGTTGATCCAGATAATAGCTTCCTTATTTGGTGTGCATTAGAGTTTTTGTCTACTCTATTTGATCTACTGAAGACTCTGTACAATACCCGAAAGTGTGAATGGACCATTAATGAGCTTATATCTATTGTGACTCAAGCAAAGTAGGATATAAGAAAGGGAAAGGTTTAGATGGTAAATTTTATTTCTTATGGTTCAACTTTAGAACATGAACAAAGGGCATTGGTGGTATAGAAAAGGGAAATCCACTCATGATAGGAAAAATGGTGAAATGAAAAATAATTGTCACAAGCCTAAAAAGGCTCAGTTCAAAGGAAATTACAGATTTTGTAAGAAATATGGGCATAAGAAGGTGGATTGTTTCGAGTATAAAAAAATGGATTGAGAAAAAAAAAAAGAAAGGTACCCCTTTGATGCTAGTTTGTTTTAAATCAAATGTACTTGATGTATCATCAAATACTTAGTGGCTAAATATTGGTTCTCCTATTCATGTATCAAATTCCTTATAGGCAATGAGAAACTTGAGGAGACCAAGTGAATGGGAGTTTATTGTTTGACTTGGAATTGGTGACAAAGGACAAGTGGAGCACATAGGAGATATTTCTTTATGTTTATCTTCTAGTTATGTATTAGAGCTAAAGAACAATGTTTATATACCTTTCATGAGAAGAAATTTGTTTTAGTTGTTGCACTGGACCTTAATGGATATTCTTGTTATTTTGGAAATGGAAAGTTTGATTTGTTTATAACTTATATGTGGTTGGTTCTAGTATATTGTTTAATGAATTATATAAAATTAATCTTGATCCCAATTTTGCAAATGCTATTAATACTTTAATTGGCAAAAAAGAGAAAGAGAGTCAGTGAGAATTTCTCAATGCTATGGCATAGGCATCTTGGACGTATTTCTAAAGAGTGAATGTAAAGATTGATAAAAGAAGGAGTCCTACATGATCTAGATTTTTTCAGATTTCAATACATGTAGATTGCATCAAAGGGAAACACCTTTTTACAACCAGAAAGGGAAAAAGAAGTAGTAAATAGGAAGTCCTAGGATTTATTTACAGAGATATTAGTAGGACTATTGCTCCTGCTCTATGGGTCGTTACAAATGCTTTATCATCTTCATAAATGATCACTCTAAATTTAGATGGGTAGAATTGCTCATAAAAAATATGAATTGTTAGATGCTTTTAAAGCTGCAGTTGAGCTTAGATATGAAAAGAAAATTAAGTGTCAAATATAATAGAGGTGGTGAATACTATGATAGGTATGATGAGATTGGGAGAATATCGGGTTCATTCGCTAGATATTTGTAATAATATGGCATTGAAGCCAGTTACATGATGCTTGGAACACTAAAAAAAAGGTATAACAGGGAGGAGAAATTAGACACTTATGGACATGGTCAGATGTATGCTTCTCATTTTTTGTTGCTGGAATTTTTATGGGGTGATGCTTTAAAGATTACTGCCTACATTTTGAATCATGTGGCAATCAAGTTAGTCCTCAGGACTTTTTATTAGTTATTAAATGGTAAAAAGCCTAGTCTAAGGCATTTTCCTATCTAGGGTTGCAAGATAGAGTTAAAATCTTATATTCCCCAACAAAGAAACCTGATTCTAAAATCATCTCTGGGTTTTTCATAGGCTATTACAATGGCTCAAGAGGTAATAGATTCTATTATCTAACTCGTGCAACCAAAATGATCGAATTAGATAAAGACATTTATATTGCGGATGAGCTAGATGGTGGGAGCTAGGTATTGTGTATTACCACTTTCACAGAAGAAAGTGTCACAATTTCACTAGTGCCATGAGTTGTAGGATCATCTTTCATCATTCCATAAGTTAATCTAGTACAACCTATGGTAGAAGATATAGAATTAGAGGGACTAGTTATGGACATTCCCTAGAGGAGATCTAACAGAACATGCAGACCAACAATTTTAGATGATTATATGGTCTACTTACAGAAACATGAATAGGATGCCAATGAAGACACTGATCCCACTACATTTGCTTAGACCATATCCAGTCTTAATTTTTCAGGGTGGATTAGTGCAATGAAAGATGAATTAGCCTCAATGTATAAGAATCAAGTATGGGATCTAGTTGAATTACTTATTAAAAGTAAACTAATTGAATGTAAATAAGTCTTTAAGACCAAGAGAGATGATTAAAGGGAAATTAAGTGGTGCAAGGATAGGCTTGTAGCTAAAGGCTACACATAAAATGAAAACATAGATTACAAAAAAACTTTCTCGTTAATCTCTATTGAGAACTCATTTTGAGTTATTATAAAGATGGTAGCTCATTATGATTTGGAGTTGCATCAGATGGATGTTAAGACAATATTCTTGAATGGTAGCTTGTCAAAAATGATTTATATGAGACAACCAAGTAGCTTCCAAGAGAAGGGCAAAAAACACCTTGTGTGTAAATTGAGAAAGTCCATAAATGGCTTAAAGCAAACATCTGGACAGTGGTATCTCAAGTTGGATGTGATAGTGGGTTTAAGGAGAATAATGTGGACCAATGCATTTATATGATGGTAAGTGCGAGCATTTTCATAATACTAGGACTATATGTTGATGACATTCTCCTTACAAGCAATAATTTAAACTTATTGATTGAGACAAAGTAAATGCTGTCTAAGCATTTTGAAATGAAAGATCTTGGGAATGCCTTGTTTGTATTAGACATAAAAGTTCACCGTGGCAAATCTTGTGGTGTATTTGCCTTGTGTCAGTGATCATACATCGAGAAAATCCTAAAAAGATTCAACATATTAACATGCTTTCAAGCTTTAGCACCTATATAAAAGGATTAAATTTTTTCAAAGACCCAATGTCCTTAGAATGATGAAGAAAGAGAAAAGATGAAAAAAATCCCATGTGCATTACTTGTAGGTAGCCTAATGTATGCTCAGGTATATATACATCTAGATATAGCTTTTGTTGTGGGTGTACTGGGGAGATACCTGAGTGATCCTAGTCAAAGACATTGGATTGTGGCTAAAAGAGTGATGAGGTATCTATAGGGTACAAAAGAATACATGCCGACCTGTATCATAGAAAAGTGTCAAGCAGTCAGTTATAGCAACCTCCACTATGAAAGCAGAGTATGTTGCATGTAATGAAGTTACTCATGAAGCTGTATAGTAAAGAATTTCATTACTGATTTGATCATAATCATGAGCATATCGAGGCCCTTAACCATCTACTATAAAAATACTACTTTCATTTACTTCTCTTAGAATAATAAAATCTTTACTCATATGAAACACTTTGATGTTAAGTATCTGTTTGTAAGAGAGAAGATATGCAAGCTTGTTACTTGTATTCAACATGTTTTCACATATCATATGCTTGTAGATCCAATAACTAAGGGCTTAGCAATTAGAATGCATCATGATCATGCATATAATATAAGTTTGGCTAAATGTATCATGATCATGTAAATAATATAAGTTTGGCTAAGTCCTTTTGATGTATTGGATTAATGGGAGTATTGTATCTGATGTGATTACAATGAATCTAATTGTAAATCTCTTATATATGTTAAATGAAATATTCATTATTTTGCCATATTTTATTGTTATGCACATTTTTTTCTAGTTATGACAAATTGTTTAGAGATATTTAGACCCTATCTACCATTAGGTTAAGAATATTAATTCTCATTTGGTATCCTAGGTAGATGCTAGGACCATTGTGTAGAGATTTACATAAAGGTCAATAAAGTGTAAGTGTGCAATATGTATGACATTACTATACCCTTTTAGATATAATGTTCTGCACTATTAGACACTTATGTTTTCAATAGATCTATAGGTGTAATAGTACCATAATAATTTATTTTGATATTAAACAAAAGTGGCCACATATTATAAATTATGGGGTCCAAGTAAATAAAGATTAATCTTTTATTGTAAATATATTTAATTTGTTTTTTAAATAAAAAATTTGAATATACACCTCAAGTAAATAAAGATTCTTACTCCATTTTTACCAGGCATAGGTGATAGATGGACACAAAAATTGAAATGGAAAAACATGTGAATCATAAAAAATAGGACCATCTGTGTGCCTCTGAGTCAATCTCTCATAGTAGATTAAGATTTTTTATCTACTTAAGAAACATATTAAAATCTTTTTTCTTAAATTTCACTATGCATTTATTATTCATGTACTCTATAAGAACATCCAAATAGTGGTTTTTTGTTGTTGTAAAATGTAAATATTCAAATATGATTATTCTATTACTACTTAACTAAAAAAATTGTTCTCAACAAAATTATTATATCATACACACAAAAATATATGAATTTTATGCAAACAATTAATGACTTTTCAAATGTAACCATAGGAAGCGAGAAAAATTGAAGATTTACAAAAAGCAACTATAAGTGGCATAAGAGAATTATATTTCAGTATCATGAGGTGCCAAACAGAAGGAATAAAGAAATTGAAATATAACTAGATTTGGGCCTGTGCCAGGCATGAGTAAGTTTTAACTTTTTTTTGTAAAAAAAAAATTTACATAATCAATAATATTATAAATGTCATAAATTCAACATAAAAAATTAGATAACAATATATAAAAAAATGAACTTTTATATGAACATTTTGAGCATATTAAACAATAAATGTTTTAGCACAACCTAGAAAAAAACTTATAATATGTCAAGTATATCAAACAAATTTTTTGAAATAAAATTCCAATGAGTTTAGAGTAAAGGTTTCATTTTTTTTTCATTTTTATACTCACTTCTATTGACCAAAGTCATTGGTTAAAATTATTTTAAATTAGAAAGTATTTTGAAGATAACAAACATATTTTGATCTTGTGATTTGTAATTTTGTTGCAAGTTGATGGACTTGTTGATTGAAGATTCTAAGGCTTTCATTTGATTTTTTTTTTTATTTTTAAGATTGGTAGCATAGGCATAGGAATTATATGAGAATTCTTGAGTTTTTGCTTAATTATGTTAAGCTCTTATTTTGTTTAAGTCATTCATTTTATTAAAGTTTTTTTTAAAGTAATTGATTAGAAAATATAATTAATTGACTCTTTTTCAAAATTAAAACTATCTTCCAAAAATATTTTTTTTCAAGTTATTTTCAAAAATATTTGAAAATAGAGGCTAATTGATTACCTAATAGATTAGACAAGTGTTCACTTTAGCCTAATTAATTAGGCAATTGGCCAGGGCTTTCCAAAGATAGTCTAATTAAGCTTAATCGATTAAGTCATGCTGAATTTTAATCTAGGCCTCACTAATCAGTTAGGCATCCTAGAATGGAAAATATTACCTAAGGAATTATGTTTCCTATTTAATGTTTGACTAACATCTTTCTTTTCAATTAAAAGCCTATTATAAATTAAGAAGATTTTATTATGTGTGACCCATTAGGTTTCCATGCATGTTGATAATGAATTTATTTACAAGCATATATAAGTTCAATTGAATTAAAACTCTTTTTAATTCAAACACGATATTCTTAAGTTGTTCAAATAAATTCATAAATCATGATTGACTTTTAGCAAAACTTCACGACTACTCAGATGCCAAGAATGGATTTGTGGAAATCAAAGCCTTTCGTGATATAGTGTTAGTGTATAATTCAATTCCTTTATCTTTTGATATTCAAATTGGACTTAGGGTATGAATCAAGTGTCAACCCTAATTTGAATGTCTAATCATAAGTGTATGTTTAACTATATACTATCTCATAATCATTTATACATAAAACTATTTTTATATATCAATAATTGATCATACATAAAACTTCTTTCATGTATCATCAATACATAGGCCTATGATTTTGATAATATATAACACAAATGTCAAAACATCTTTTGAATATCTTTCATTGTTACCAATGAGGATAAATTCTTTCTTGATTAATCACTATCTTCATGTATTTTGTGGTGCACTCAAAGTTAATTGCATATACTCTTTAAAAGTGTAAGCCTAGAATAAAATTAAAGTACATGATTCCACACACTACCTTTCACATGAGAAGTCCATTGACACATAGTAACATTCCATATGGCTTCTTATGATGGGTCAATCCAGTCATTTGTTCTATAACATATACTTATATGTTATGTACTTCATGGTGCATCCAAAATTATTTGTATATACTTTTTAAAAGTGTAAGCCTAGAATAAAATCAAAGTACATGATTCCATATACCAACTTTCATATGAGAAGTCAATTGATACATGGCAACATTCCATATGGTTTCTTATAATGGGTTAATTCAGTCATATATTCCATAATATATACTCATCTGTCTTATGCAGATATCAATATATCAAATAGTGTACGAGATCACTATATTCTTCTAGAAGAATGTGACATAATATATGTTAATTTACTCATAAATAATTGATATCATATTTTTTTAATTATTCAGTAACTAAGGATATTTAGAAATATAACTATACGTATAAATCATCTTATAATTGTGTTGACAGTGAAAACCAATCAATGGGTAAAGTCTAATATACCCCCGAACTCCAAGTTGCAGGCGTGTATATGAGTAAGGAAGAGATAGAAGAAGAGGGAGAACGATGAAAACCAGAAGCTTTTTAACGTGCTTCGACTAAAGTTAGTGTGAGCCTTACATCCACGGCGGTTATATTTTCTTTTGTATGGTATGTATTTCAGTAAAGTAACAGTACAGGAGTTTTTTCACTATTCTAGCTGAGTTTCTATATGTATTTTTCACTATTTGTGTTACAATGATCTCTTCCTCTATTTATAGAGGTAGAGGGGTTACTAATTTAACAAGTTGTAAAACTATCACTTCCATCTCTATGGGTAATAAATGCTTGACAGGCAGTAAATGCTTGGCCATTCCTTGTCGATTTTGGAGGTTGATGTGTCAGTTTTGGGGGCTGATTTGTCAGTTAGAGAATGTGCCTCTAACTGATGATTGGACTTAGGCATTCCGTACCTCTCCTTGGGGTAGCTCATTTGACAGTTTGAGCTTGTGCTAGGTGACTTGTTGGCTATGCTAGTTGATCTTGTGCTTAGGTTCAATCAAAATGAGTCTTCCGAAAGATAGCTAGGGTGGCATGCTTCGACCAATGAATTAGAGTTTGTCCTCAATGAGTTGGAATCTTGGTCTTATCCTGCGTTCTAAGCTCACAATTGGCGGGTTGGTACCCCTGTTGAGTGACCTTAGTTTTTTGGGTGATATAGCCCCTTATTTGTTGGACTTGTCTCTTATTGGGCTTTTGTCAGCCTATTTTGTATTGCCTAAAAATACCCACAACATTAGCTCCCCAATTCTCAGTTCACTTTGCGGACTAGGAGTTATAGTTTACTGACAAAGTCCTTATTTACAGTCTGTAGTGTTGTCAAGTCTTTACTTACAGTTTGTTGTATTGTCATTTCAAGCTTTAGTCTTTCACTTATCTGTACCAGGCCATACCTCTTACTGTATGTTTCATAGCCATTAGCGTGAGAGCCTTGTTTTCTTCTAGATCATTTGATCAAGAATAGCTGGATATCCTTTGGATTCTTCGGTGAAGCTAGACTAGTCTATATAAGGTGTGAGAAACCCTTCTTCCATCTCCACAAAATGACCTGATGGGTGCCTTAGTTAAGCCCTTCATGTTTTTGATGGCCTGGATCTTTGGTGGAGTTTCGCAAGGTGTGTATGGCCTGCTGTGACAGTTCCTCCTCGAGGATCCTAGGAAGTTTTATTATAGGAAGCTCCTATGAATAATTCCTCTTTGAGAATCTCAGGAAGCTTTGTTATATTCCTTCATAGCCTTCTTATGGCCACACTAAATAATACAGCTCTTTCACCCCTATTCTTTGGCCTCCTTGCATGGTGGTGTAGGGTGCCTCTAGTTTTCCAAGTAGCTTGGGGTGATAAAGCTGAAAGGTGTTCTCCTCACTCAGAAGGACTAGAAGAGATTTGAGTAGTCGTCTTGTTTAACTGCTAATCCTTCCATTCCAAGTACCTCGGGGGCACTCAAGTTAGGGAAAAAGCTGTAAGCTTAGAAGGAGGGCAAGGAAGAGTTGGAGCAGTTTGGCTTGCTCGTTGATCCTAGAACTTGTTGGAATTCAGCTCTTCCTCAGTGAACTATAGGCTTGCTTTGATTTGTACTCTTGAATCTTCATGTAATTTTATCTTATTGAAAGAGGTTTTGGAATAAATAAATTTTTTGTGGTTCTTGTTTTTCTAAGCACGTCATATTGGTCATTTAATAGGTCACAACTGGTAACAAGAATGAGTTCCTGCAAACCATAACTTGATAAAGGTTAGATAAAATAACTACTTGACAGATCAATCAACCTCAGATAACATAAGTTAAATTAATATGAATGGACTTCAGCTAATAAATCATGACTTAAAGGATATGTGCCATGTTAAAAGCCCATTTTGATTGGCAATGAACTCGAGCACCAGGGTGCCTTCACTGGTACTGAATTTGGGCACCAGAGTGCCTAAGTTAGCATGAGATTAAGTGTTTAGGTAGGCCGCACAGATACGCTTTAGTTCGCCTAAGATTTTGGTGCCTAGGTAGGTTGCATGAATATGCCTCAGCTAGTACAACTTGGATAGGATGTCCTGGTAGGTTGCACAGATGTGCTTTAGTTCGCACAAGATTTTGGTTCCCAGATAGGTTAAACGAATGTGCCTCAACTAGCACAACTTGGATGTAGAGTCTTGGTAGGTCGCATGGATGTGCCTTAGTCTGCATAAGATTTTGGTACCTAGGTAGGTCACATGGATACACTGGATACGCCTCAGCTAGCACAACTTAGATACGGAGTCTTGATAGGTCACACGGATGTGCCCTAGTCTGCACAAGATTTTGGTGCCTGGTAGGTCGCACAGATGAGCCTTAGTTGCCATAACTTAGATGTGGTGTCTTGGTAGGTTTTACAAATACACCTCAATTCGCACAAGATTTTGGTGCCCAGGCAAGTCACACAGATACGCCTCAGATAGCACAACTTAGATGTGGAGTGGATTTGGAGCTGTAGTTCGTTGCTTGCAATCTGCAATCTCGAGGGCCGCTTGACATACTTTTACTCACTGTCCGTGACTCTTAGGCTTCTACCACTGTCCTGTGTAATCATTTCTACTTGGTAAGTGTCTTTGCCAAGCTAGCAACAACTCACAATTGACCTTTGGTGAACTATTGGATTATGGATATTTAATGGGTTCCCAAATCCAACTGTAAGACTTCACACAATATGAGGAGAATTTTTTCCCCTTTTCATTTATCATTTGAAATTTAGAGCTCCCAAACTCTTCTTCTTCATCTTTTCCATCAAGCCTACGTCTGTACATCGCTGTTCGCTACTCTTGGTATTGTTCCAGCTTATCAAGCTGTGATTTGGGTTTTTGACCTCTAAAAATTGGCTTTGCTTTTGTCTCCGACCTTCTCCTCTGGCTAAAATGGTGGGTTTTCTTTCTTCAATTTATGGTTTATGAATGTTGTTCCTTTGCGGTCTGTGTGAGACTTGCTTGCTTGTGGTTGAAAAATCAAAATGCTAGATGAAGCTGTCTGCCTGTGCATTTTCTTTTGTTTGGTTTGGTTCTTTTGTTTGATTAGTCAGTAAACTTTAGGATTTTTTATTGTCATTTTGAGTTCTTCATTAATTTTCTAGGTTTGTTGTCCCAATGGTTAAGTCCCCTTTGGCTTTTAGAGCTTGGGTCTTAAGTGTGGTGATCCGAGGTGTGTGTGGCCTGGCATATAGGAAATCACTAGTCTTAGTTTTGTTGGTATGGTTTGCTTTCAACAACCTGACCACCCCTTCTTTTTGTGTAGATGGTAGCTCACAAATGCCGATGTCACTGAATAGGGAGTGATGAGGAACCTAACTTTCTAGATGAGATTGTCAAGTTGATGAGACCTATAGGTGAGGCAACCTCAAGGAGCAGCGTGGTTATTTGGGAGTTCAATGCTCATACGGACCCTATTGAGGGCCAGGGGGATCACTTGGTGTTCAGCCACCATATCTTGACCATTAGCTTCAACAAACTCTAAGGCATGATTTGAACATCTCGGCTCCCCAAGCGATGTCATGTTTGAACTTCGTTAGTCCCAAAAGTTACAAGTTAATGAGGAGTGAAAGGTGCCATGCCAATAGTAGCACTTGTTGTGGGGGCAGCAGAGGTGCCTATCACGGGGAGGACTGAGCCTCCGGTTGGTAACGTTTCCCATTATTGCTACACGGGACCTTCAGGTTGGTCAGTGGTAGCGTCTGTGCTTCTGGTGGCTTTTTCTTTTGCCATTGTGGCTAAATAGTAAACGAAAAAGAGAGAATACAGTTGGAGGCCCTCCTTTTAGCACTAAAATGTTGATGGTGAAAAATCGATCAAAGGGTAAATTCCAGTATACCCCTAAATTGGAAGTTGCAAGTGTGTATATGGGCAAGGAAGAGATAGAAGAAGAGGGAGAATAATGAATACCAACAGTTTTTTAATGTGGTTTGGTTAAAGCCAGTGTGACTCCTATGTCCATGGTGGTTATATTTTCTTTTGTACGGTGGTTTCTCTGTGTATTTTAGTATAGTAATAGTGTAGGAGTCCTCTCACTATTTTGGCAGAGTTTTTGCATGTATTTTTCACTATTTGTGTTACAATGATCTCTTCCCCTATTTATAGAGATAGGGGATTACAAGTGTAATTTGACAAGTTGTAAAACTATCACTTTTGCCACCATGGGCAATAAATGCTTAGCCATTCCCTGTCAATTTTGGAGGCTGATGTATCGATTTTGGGAGCTGATTTGTTAATTAGGAGAATGCACCTTTGGTTGATGATTGATGATTGGACTTGGGCGTTCCATACCTATCTTGGGGTAGCTCATTTGGCAGTTCGAGCTTGTGCTGGGTGACTTATCGGCTGTGCTAGTTGATCTCGTGCTCAGGTTCAATCAAAGTGAGTCTTTCAAAAGATGGCTGGGGCAGTATGCTTCGACCAATGAATTAGAGTCTGTCCTCAATGAGCTAGAATCTTGGTCTTGTCTTACGTCCTGAGCTCGTAACTGACGAGCTAGTGCCTCTATCGAGTAACCTTAGTTTTTCAGGTGATTTGACCCCTTTTTTGTTGGACTTGTCTCTTATTAGACTTTTGTCAGCCCATTTTGCATTGTCCAAAAATACCCACAACAAATTGCAATTCCATTTGTAATTTATTTATACATAATCATATTTCAAAGATTTTATCCAATAAAGTTTACATGTATTTAAAATTAAATTAATAAAGTAGCCAAAATATTATGTTTATTAAATATATTAAGATATGTAATATCCATGCTATTACAATTGATTGTCTTTAGGGTATCTATAGTAACACTAATGTCATGTCACATGTGAATTGCACACACATATAAACATTTACCAAGTGAGATAAATTGTAATGGAATTTTTCAAACAAATAGCAACAAGAAATTAACTACAAATAAAAATAAAGTATAAGTTCATAATTACAAAAAATAAAGTAGAATAATGGAATTACAAACTAAAACAATAAAGGAATGAAATACATAACTAAAACGAAATAATTTGAAAATTCTTGGAAAAATGGTAAAATTTTCATTGAATTATAGTTCATTTAAAAGAGAATGCACAAATATCCAAGAAAATTTTGAAAAAACTAATTAAAAATGATTTTATCTTAAATAATTTTATGAAAGATATGAACTATATTAAGATAACACTTAATTATTGTAATTTCAAAATAATCTTCTATACTACTATAGAAAGTTAATTGATTCAAGTTAGGCTCCTAGAGTAACTTATATCAAACTGTACAAGGAAAATAAGAAATAAATGGAATGTGATATAGATGCTAATGTAAGATCTGGTCAATTTCTAATGTTTAGCATTAGGAATTTAAAATAAACATGTTCTATTGATAGAGTAAAATAAAAAACTCACTAAAAATTAACCAAAAACAACTTTTCAATGTCTATGAAATAGTTATTTGCATTCAACATATTATTCTATAAACTGTTTTTGTGTCTTAATGTTAGCATTCTTTGTTAGTTCTTGTACCCCTTCTGATCTCATGTCTTAACCCCTTGTTTGAAATATATGAAGTGTGAATACTTTATTTCTTATTGGATACTAATATCATACTTGTATTTGATGTGTTAATATTGGATATTTGACAATATGTATCTTTTGTTATTGAGTTATGAATTTACTTTCTTATATTTGTGATTGAATGCTTGAGACCTTGATTATTTGTGAATTTATAATAAGTAAATTCCCTTTTTTGATCTCTGTGAAATTCAATTTTTCTCACTTTCGTTTCTGTGAAATATTTTTTTTTATAAATTTTATCTTTGTAAAATATTAATTTGTTTAATTTTGTCTTTTAATTAATGTCCATGTGAAGATTATTTTATTTGATTTTGTTTCATAGATAGAAAATTGATAAAAAAGAAAATTTATAGGGACAAAAGTGGCTAAAATGCATCTTTAATTTGCACTTTTGAAAATTTAAAAGACATTTGATTACACTAAATTTTTTATACATATAACATATTTATAACATTTTATTTGCAATACTCTCGATGTCCATATCCTTATTTTTGAAACCTAGTAGTATCCTCATATTATATTATATCGTATCAAATACAACACATATATCAAAATCTCTGCTAACAAATACTTGCACAGATCTATGAGGACATGATTCAACTTCAAAAGTCTCCCTAGTATTCTCTTCACATTCAAAAAGATCCAATCTTCCAAAGGACAAGAAAAAAATTCCTCCAAGTATTGAGAAAAAAATGTTATAAAAAGAGACAAAGGCTTTGGGTGTATCCTTTGGTAGAGTCTTGTTTTTTTTTTATATTGCGCTGCTCAAGCTATTAGGGTTTCTTTTACTTGTAGCAGATTATACCTGCCATAATGTGCATTGTTAACATATGTTAATGGAGATGATTAATTTGTAAAAAAAAAATGTATAGTTGTTTCCTTTGAATATGTGCATTTTGCTTGGAATTGAACAACACTTTAAGGTTTTTGTTTATTTTGTAAAAAAAAAAAAAAGTAAGAAAATTTGATTTTTTTATATACGATAAAGAAACTTTTTGCCTCTTATATATCTTATGATTAACATAATAATGTATAAGGAAATGGTAGTGGAGGAAAGCAACTTCTTCTAATAGTAGATGTTATTTTTCACTACACTTTCCACATGTAATATTGAACAAATGGAATATTTTTATTATATTAATTTTTTTATAGCTATAAATACTAACAAATAAAATTATTCTTACAGAAGATGTTTCCATCAAAACCAACGGAACCTTAGTTTCTGTGATTATTGGAAAATTTTACATAATGTAACTTATGTTTAATAATAACTTTTAAGTATATTGAAACTTGGCCACTCAAGTTAGTATTAGGAAAATCAGATCGGATTGGACGATTTGATTGTCAACTATTATATTTTTTGGTTTGAGTCAATCTAAAAAATCATTTTGATAGCTAGACTGGTTTGAACTAATAAAAATCAATAAAAATCAGTCTGGTCAAACTCTTTTTTTTTTTTTGTTTTTTTTTTTAACTTTTAGACATCTTTTTTTTATTGGTCTAATAAGCATATATATAACCAAAAACTAATAAAAGAAGAAATTGATATCCGATTGACTAAAAAAAGTACTAATTTACTTCATTTTTAGTACTTTTTTTTTAATAAATTATGAGCTTATATTTACAGTATAGGTTAACTATTATTTAATTTTTTAATAAATTTATATAAATTTTTATCTATGGCATCATCTAGTTTGATCATTAGTTTAACAGGTTGAACTAATCGAATCATGACTTAATAAATTTTCCATTTTGTTATCCAATTTAGTTTTTAAAAGATTGACTTAAGTGAACTTGATCACTAACTCCATTCTATTTTTAAGGTAAATATACAAGGATTTTAAAAAGACTATTAAATAGCCTCAATTTTAAAAGAAAAATTATATCTTCTTAATGTACACTTTATTAAAAGTTAATTAGTATATGAAGTATTTAATCATTTATTAAAAATAATAAAGATAAATTTAAAACATAATAAATATATTTATTCTCTAAAATGATATTTTCTAAAATCACATGTAAATAAAAAAAAGAGTATTAACTAATTGAAGGCAATAAATGACCAGCGATGATGTATGAATTGTATGACATTAGCTAGAGATAAGTTAACTTGATAATCTATACTACTATGTATAAGGGATCAGATGAGTTTGGATTTCACGTTTATGTTTTCCAAAAAATCAATCTAAATTATTAAATATTTAATAAATTTTGAGGATATTATGTCAATTTTAATGTAGTTACCAATAGTTAGAACCCATTTCCATAACCACACCTTAACCATTTTTTTTTTATCTTTCTCTCCCTATAGTTCTTTTTGTGTAACTTTCGTTTCTTTCCCATAGAAATATTTAGTTAACTACTCATTACTTAACAAATAAATTAAAGAAAAAAATGTTTAAAGTCATTATTAATTAAAATAATTTTGCACCTATAAATGCACATATTTTGTAACCATCTACAACATCTCCTAAATTATGTCAACCCACAAATAATCAATGATTGATCTACAAAAACTAACTACAAAATGACTTGTTGATATAATTTTTTCTTTGGTACTTAATAAATAAATAAATAAATAAAATTAATTAAAGAAATAATTAAATTAATTCATTTATATTAAATGGTTTGTATTTTTTTGTTAATGTATACAATTTCTCTAAATAAGAAAAAAAACCTTTGAGCATATGTGGGAGCACGTATGAAGAGGCTAGTAATATGACTAAAAGTCTATTTGACAAAAATAATTTTTAAGTTAATTGTTAACTATTTTATCAGTTGTTAATTGTTAATTTTAGCTGAAAACTAATAAATTAATTAATTGTATTAGAATTTCTTAGTGAAATTAACTATTGAATTAACTCATAAATATAAAATGACATAAAAACATATGTTAATATCAATAGATATATAAAATAAATTAATTCATTTTTATTTTGAGATTGAGGTTGAATTATATTAATATAATTAAGATATTCAAAATAAGAATATAATTACTTAAAATTTAATTAATTATATTTTATGGCATCACATATTTATTTATTTATTTACTTATTTATTTTTATTTATTTATATTGAATTAATAGGCATGGGCCAAATATGCAATGATATATAAGTTTTTTCTCCTTTGGTTTTGTGAAAAAAGAGCAAATATTGAAAATAGTATGATGTTAGAAAAAATATTGATACATGAAAAGGGCTTGAGATTTTTTTTATTGGATTACCTTTTCAAATTATTTGATATGTATATTGATTAATATATGTGTCATTATAAAGATGTTGATCAATTAATTTTGACATCAGAAACGTTAAAAGTCATCTTTAAAAAAAAAATACCACTATGAAACATGAAAATCATATGCATATGTTTGCATACATCACGTAAAATCAATATGCATGTTTCACAAAAATCAATATTATTCCTAAAATAATATAAATCTAAATCTACCGTCTTGCATCTCATAACAAAATAGTAATATTGTCACGAATATCTCTCATTTCATTAGATGTCTTTCTCACACTTACATTGTTTGTGAAACTATCTTGAATATTTGAGAGTTTATCATAAGGTATATAATTTGGATATTACTCTAGCATAGTAAACATTTGGTCAACTATCAAGTTAATTCGAATGTAGTTATGCAAGGCCAATACAACTATTATAATATTAATTTGTGTGTGCACACTAAATTGTGGCATTATGTTCAGTATCTTCTATCTTTGTTTCAAAACTTCAAATGATCTTTCAATAAAACTTCAAAAAGATGAATGTGCATAGTTAAAGGCTTCTTGAGCATTATTTGATGCTTCATATTCAAATTGTGACTGATGGTACATTTTCCTTGAATATGGTACTAAATATCCCTATCTAAGTGGATATCCTTTATCCACTAAATAATACTTACCTAATTAAAAGAAAAAAGAAGATATATAAGATTGATTTCCATAAATTTCTAGTATCAAATAAAAATATAAGAAAAAATATACTATGTGGTGGCCTAGGAAAACTCAATGCTGATATGTTAATTGCATGAAGAAAAACATGTGTGTCATGTGCCAAGCCCTCCCACCCCATTGATATAAATGTAAAACACATATCAACATTACACGTAACCGTAACATTAAAAGTGAGAATCCCTTTTCTTCCTATATAATGCCATTGATTTGCCTCAGGGATACATGCTACTATATGTGTCCCATCCATACATCCAATAAAATCCTATTAAGCAAATATAAATTGTAAGATAATAGATACAAATCACAATATAATTGGTAGATTATCTGAATTTGCAAAATGAACAAGGTAAAAATAATTTATTACCTTAAAATATGGCATGTATCTTTCACTATTAGTTATTTGAGGAGGCATATACTTGAAGTTTGTATCCTCTGGTCTTATCATATCATGTGCAAGACCTTTTTTCTTACCACAAATTGCTTCCAAAATTTCATGAAATGCTCTACTACTAGTTTCACCTAAACATTGAAATCGCTCACAAACATCTTTATTAGAAATACCTAATACAATGGCGTATACAAGCTGACACTTTGTCACTTTCTTATAATCCATATTTCATTAATAGTTCTTCACATAATTGTATAAATATACATAGCTCTATTCTAAAATGCATTCACACATCGAATAGAGTGTCCATTCAATACTTTTGTCATCTAATCCTCCCCTCTTTGTAATGAAGTCATGCATGATTTTTTACAAATATATTTATAATAGTATGTAGCTATAATAATTATTGTAGATGATGCTATTTTCCAAAATTTATGCCTTTTCTTTCTACTCTTATCGTCCATAACAACTAATCAATAGAAAACATAGAAACATTGATTGAGTATTCCATACAATAACTAGTTTACCAATCCATACAGATAGATATGTCCAAATAAAACACAAATACATGTCAAAATATAGAAATTCAACATGTTGAGACGAAAGCAAAGTTACAATAAGCTTCCAAATGAAACAAAACAAGTTTAAAAAAAAAAAGAAAAAAAAACAAATGAAGTGAATATTCACTTCTCCTTCATAGCATGCATGTTTTTTAACCAAGCCATCCTACAATCATCATCCTCCATATTTAGGAATATCTCTCTTCTCGCTACATCCTTAAGCAAATAGAATGCAGAGCACCATAAATTATTACCCTTTAACAAGCCACAATCAACTATCAAGCAATTAATATATTCATTATTGCAATAACATTAGAATCAACTACCAAGCAATTAATAACATTCATTGTTGCCACCATCACTCACCTTATGTGCAAAATCACATTAAAAACTATTCACTCTCCTTTCCAAATTTTCCAAGTGAGAGTATTGAGAATACTCTTCCTCACCATTATCTTCTTCAACATTCATATCCTCTTCCTCACCACTTTCTCCTCCCCTTTAATACTTAATCCACATTGCACAGCATTCACTCTTGAAGGATCTATTGAGAGTGTAACATAATCCATCCAATTGACCATAGCATCTTTAAATAAGTGATCCATTTTTCTTCAAACAAAAGACGTATTGCTTTATTTATGAAATTTTTTAAATTCAACATTTTCTTACACAAAGTAAAAATTAAATATTAAATCAAATGAGCATATTGTAAATATATTTACTTTATTGTGTTTATTAGTAAACAAACTAAGCTTTATTTTCATGCCTCACCACTCATCCGAGTAATTGAGTTTTCCCAAAATAGGGTCTTACCCTAGGTTGGTTTCCACTATCTTCAATTGCTTCCAAAGACATTTATCTCTCTTTATTGAATCATATTTATTCTTCAAATTGATGTCACTACATTTATGGTTAGTTATCCTTTTAAACTCTTGTTCTAGCTCACACTATTTGAATGATTGCTTGCACCTATTCCTCATTATGTATCAGAGACAAATATCAAATAAAAAGATTATATACTCATTTGTCCAAATAAAATTTCCTATGTTTTGCTCATTGTTATTACTTGATGCCATCTTGTATAGTAATCAAAAAATGAAATTAGCATCCTCGTCATTTTTTCATGCTATAGCTCTATCAAAAAGCAAAAACCTTCTAAAATGCATACTAATACAAAAGAAATGACAAAAATAAATGTAAATAATTCAACAAAATAAAGCAATCTTAGAGAAACAGATTTCATAAATGTAGTTTTAGCACATAAAATAATATGTAAAGGAGCATAGTTACCAGAGAGTTATAGGCCAAAATTCTTCAAATTATAGCCTTATTTATAAAATGTAGTATAGTTGGAATGACCATTTTATGAGTCCCACATATGTTCATATTGAAGCACATAAACATAGTCTAGTTTATGAATATAATGAGTTTAAGTGAAGCTCAATAGGGCAAAAATGACTATAAGACTTTCACTTTCTAGTTTTTGTTTGCAAAACGCATATCTAATTGCACGAGTTGTTTGTGATTCCTTTTGTCATTTCATTCATAAATTACACGCAATAGGACAGACAAGGGTATCATATTTTGCTTCATAAGTATAAATGGCTTTTAATTTGGTTGCAATCTTCCATGTTATTAATTTGAGTTAATAAAAATTCTTTGCAATAAAAATTCTATAAGTTCTTCCTTTTCTATACAAATTGCAAAATTGCAAGCCACAAAACCATGCTTATTATACATTGGATAAGATTTGTGTTATAATCCTTATTAATAATTAATCAAGTTTGGAAAAGAGTTTCAAGCATCCAGGTGGGTCAATCTTATTTATTAGGATAAATTACACTCACTTTCTAAAAATTTAATGTAATTTTATTTACATCCCCTCTATTTTCAAAAATATACACTTACCTCTCTTATTTTTTTTTTTTGAAATAGGACAGGTGAGTGTATGTTTAAACTAAAAAAAGAGAGAGATTAATATATAATTTTGAAAATATAAGGGATATGAGCATAATTTACTTTATTTATTAAGAGTTTAATGCTATACCTTTAATTAGCTTCAAATTTAAGTACCAAAGTCTGTATAACTAATCAGTGATCTAATCCAATGAATCCCACCTAACATATCTTGCATTTCATTAGATGAAGGAAACCTTAGAATTTATGCAAATTTTTTTTATAATTTTGTTTCTTTGTCACATAAAATATCAATAACAGAGCATGTGAGCAAACTTTTAATAGTTTAGTATTGTTTAATAATTCAAATAACTGATCTATGAGATGATTAATGCTATTCAATATAACCCCATTTTTGTTTTTATTAAATATCATTAGAAAATATATGTTAGCAAGCAACAAAAAAAAAGGGAGTATAACTTGTGAGTTGTGAAATTAGCTTTGTTAAGTGAACATTTAGAACGAAGTATTGATATCATTCACCAAAAAAAGTTAGGATGAAAAGTTTACAACATGCATGAGTAACATTTCTAAGTGATTCTAAGCAAATATTCAAGACAAAACAGAAATAAAAGTTATTGAACCAAAAGGATAATTAATATAAACATGATAGTTTTAAATCAAAGATTACAACAATTTCAAAGTTTTAAAGAAGCTTTGCAGCCAATCCACTCTTTTATGCCATTGCTTTTACTTAGAAAACTCTTGAAGATTTTGGAAAAATCTATCAATATAATCATTTGGAAGCCTTTCCCTAGGGCTTCCTTCCAATTTGCATGATTCCGCTTCATTATTTCACCCATTG
The DNA here is from genome assembly GCA_026873985.1 of Saraca asoca. Taxonomy (NCBI): domain Eukaryota; kingdom Viridiplantae; phylum Streptophyta; class Magnoliopsida; order Fabales; family Fabaceae; genus Saraca; species Saraca asoca. The sequence goes on along the minus strand of JANHAO010005497.1, from coordinate 163 downwards.
CACTACCTTCATCCATTTCTAATTCAAATTTCAATAAAATTTAAATACCTATATTTGAAACCACTATAAAAGCCCATGTGTAACACCCGAAATAGTAAGAAAAATAAAAAGGGAAATTGAAATAAAATTTTAAAAAATTGAAAGGATTAAAATGAAAGTTTGT
>JANHAO010005496.1:0-22584 GCA_026873985.1 Saraca asoca | reverse complement strand
TTCTTTATAGTTATTTTTATTATATTTTATTTTTGAAAGTTCAAAATTAATGTAACAAGCTTAAGCTTTGGAAGCTTTAGCTTAAAGGGGAGTGTTACAAAAAAGAGATATAATATGATTAATAAGTCATTAGATTGTTTAGTTAGACTATAATACTAAAGATAAGTCATAAGTTTAGAGAAGTTAATAAGTTTTTAAGTTTTATTAAAACTCTATCTCTTGCATAGACTGTATATAAATAGAGAAGTAGGGTTAAGTCTTTTGTTAGCCTAACTAGCTAGACTATCTTTTGTTTTGATGATGAAAACAATTTTGATCATATCATATTATGATTATATGCTGTAACGTTTGCTAAATGTTTGCAGGTATCAAAGTTCATCAATATTCTACAAAAGATTTACATTAGTATTAAGATTTTATTTTGATTTTTATAGGATCTTTTGTAAGTGAATTTTTCACAATTTAGGTCCAATTATTATTCTTAAAATGCTTTTTCAAAGTGAGGTAGTCCTTAAACCACTTGAAAAAAATTATAAAACTATTTTTAAACTCATAAATCGATTTGCACATCAATGCATTGAAGAACTTATGAAAAATTCATATTGAAATCGAAGTTGAAATCTATTCATGAAACACATATTGTTTTACCGAAGGTTAGGAAAAATGGCTACTTCGATGCCGTAATCGATGCAAAGACTATGAACAAGACTACATTTCAATTATCACACCGATTAATTAGTTGTAACTACCTGTAATCGATGCGACAATTGATTCAACAACTGAAAGTTAGTTATTCTGTTATAGACAGTTACAATAGTTATTTAAGCCTAACTGTCTTCTTTATTTAAACGATCTTTCACTGATTTCTTCATACATTCAAGTGCGAAAAGCTATTCTCTCTTCTTTCTTACCTTTACATTTTTCATTTGGATTGATTCAAAGATCTTGGAGCTTTCTTGTTGAAGATTCACATAGTTCTGTTTAAGATTTTCATCTCAACTCTAGTTTTGTATTCTTACCTTTATCTCTATTATTTTCTTTTAGATTTCTAGTGTTAGAAATCTGGTTTCTAAGTTTGGAAGAGTCCAATTTAAGTCTTCTAGGTTGGCAAGATTCCTGTTTAAATCTTATGTGTGTTTAGGTTTGGAAGAGCCCAGTTTAATTTTTCTAAGTTAGTAAGAAGCCTGTAAAGTCTTGTTATAAAACTGACAGTTCAGGAGCCCAGTAAAATCCTGATATTTTTCATTAATTGAAGTGGTCTTTCTATTGATAAAAGATTCAGTGGAGTAAACTTGAATTATTATTTCGATTCAAGTTGAATTATTTAAAAAACTCTATTGTTCCCTATTTATTTTTATTGCACCTATTATTTTCCAATTTCTGCAATTTTGGTTTCTACAATATTCATTACTACATTATTATTTCTGTTACATTGCTGATTCATTTTATGAGTTAATTCATCTTAATCCTAAGCAAATCTGCTACAATATTAATTTATATCATCTTTCTCTTAAATCCGTCAAAGAAACCAAAATAATTGTACAACTCATTAAAAAGAATCTAAAAATAGATCTAATGATCTAAAAGGCAAGATCTGATTTTCTACAATAACTTTTTTTTTTTAATTTGGGACCTAACATCTTTCAATGTCATTTCAACAGTCTTATTTATTGAATATATTATTTATGTTCTCTCCAAACTCTCTCTAGCCCTTCTATACTTTTTTCCTAACACAAACCCTAATTATTTTTTAAACAATTTATAAGATAGTTACTAATTTCAAAAACTAATAAAATCAAAATATATATAATTTCTAAAATAAAAATAGGTTCTAACTTAAAATATATATATTTTCGAAAGTAATATCTACAATACTATTAAATATGTCATCTAATTACTGAATCTTACAGAATTTAATTCAATATATATAATTCCTAAATATAATTTAATATATAATTAGTCAATCTTAATTTAAAAAATACAAGAAAATGCAAGTAGTAATTAAAAATTAACTCTTAAAACATGAAAAATTATCAATAATTAATCAACTAATATTTAAAAATATGTACTAGCTTCAATGTCTAAGCAAAAAAAGTGGCAAAAAAACTCGTACACAAACTAAAACCTAAAAGTACATAAAGCAAAATAAGAAAAATCAATTAAATCATGAAATACATAATAATTAAACAAAAACAACTAGTAAAAATGTAAAATAAAGTAGTTAAAATAATTTAACAGATTTATATTTGTGAAAAATATATTAAGAGTGCAAGAATCAAGCTGGAAAAATAAGAAATAACATTGGTGTGGCAGAAGAAATAGAAAAAAAGGAAAATAAGAGGTAGATTACATGCTCAATGGTTTAAAAGTTTTTTAAATTTTCAATAAATTTTTCTATCGAAAATTCGTTATACATTAAGTTCTGTTGGAAATAGCAAGCAAATTTTTTTAAAAATTTGTACCTATTTGTTGATGAAATTTCTGACAAATTTTCCAATGGATTTTAATGTACAATAGATTTCTAATGAATTTTTTAAATATTTCAAATGGATTATGGTGGTTGGTAACTAACGGCCTTTCCAATTTCAGTTGAATTTCTGACGGAAAAATCCGTTGGAAATCACGTGATTTTTTATAGTGCATATTAGTATTTAGGAACCCAAATTTTCTTAACCCCAATATAGCAATTTCTCTTATGGGCACATGAGCAATTTATATTTCCTTTTTCTCCATAATAAAAACATGTTATTTTGGATGTTAGTTTTCTTTTTCTCTAACAAAGAAGTTCTTGGTATTAGAAGATTTTATATTTGAATCAAAACCAAGGCTTTCTTTGCAAGTCCCAATTCTTTGAAAAGACAAAATTTTATCATGTACCCACTTTTCCTATTGTAAATTTCTCAAGGATTTTGCTTAAATCATTTATTTTTCTTTAAAATTTTCACATGAGGTACAAATTCATAAGAATTTTTTAGATCTTCAATTTCACTTAGTAATTTATTATTTTCTTATTAAAGAAATTCAACTTTCTTCTTCCAGAGAAGATATGATCTTCCTTGGAAGAAGAATTTTCTTTTCGGCCATAATCAATCCTTCGCAAAGTTTTTTGAAAATCTCATTAAAATTAGAAATTTCAAAATTAATTTCACTTACCTCATCATCATTGCCTATAGCCATTAGACACAAGAAAGCTTTCTTATCTTGATCCTCATTTTCACAAGTAGAGTCGATGTCTTCATTTCCCCATGCAACCATGTGGGCTCTTTTCATTGGCCTTTATTCTTTGTCCTCTTCAACTCAAGTTGCCTTTCGAGATAAACCAGATAATTATATTTAATGTAACCCAATTTCTTGCATTCATAACATGTAGAAGAATTTGAATTTCAAACATCTCCTCTAGTTACAGTCTTATTGAAAGATTGAGGTTTTCTCTTGTTTGCTCTTAGTAGTCTTTGACCTCTTTTTTTTGTGAGAAGGGAAAATTCTTCTTAAATGGGGATATCACCAGTCTCATCAAGGCTCTCAATATCATTTTATTTGTCATAAAAATTAGCAACTGCCTTAAGAGCTAGAGACTTTCTTTTCTTCTTCTTCATTAGTCATGATAAACCTCCTCAATTCCAATTAATGTTCTTAAAGATTTCCAAACAATTCATGAAGAGTTAGCATACCTAATTTCATTGATCTCTTGATTGCAGTTATTTTGGGTTGTCATTCAATCGTTATTGATCTAAAGATCTTATGCACCAAATCTAAATTATCAAAACTCTTGCCAAGAATATTAAGATGGTTAACAATAGATGTAAAACTTTGTATTATATCTTTAACAGATTCATCATCTTTCATTTTCAACAATTCTTATTGATAAACAAAAGTGTGCACTTTAGAAGCTGTAGCTTGTGTGGTACTCACATGCTCTACTTTAAGAGTATCCCAAATTTCTTTAGTAATTTTTTAATTTAATATTCTTTCATATTCATTAAGCCATAAAGAGTTGGATATAATCCACTTTACTTTCGAAGTAAGGAGATGTCTTTTCTTTTCAACTTCACTCCATTCACTCCTTAATTTTAAAATTTCAAATTTATTTTGAATCTTTATAGGAGGGATTATATCCATGTTCTATTATGTCTCACATATTAATATCAGTTGCATCAAAAAAGTCATTTATCTTTTGTTTTCAATAAGTATAATGTTGTCCATTAAAACCTAGAGGTTTATGTAAAGCAGACATTCCGGTAAAATATTAAGACTTGAATCTATCCCAAATCACTCTTGAAACTGTTAGATCTTATAACTTTTTAAGATGTTTTTAGGAATATAATTTTAAGCATTGAGAAGCAAAATCAACAAGTTGGTAAAAGAAAATTAAATAATAGAAAATAAAAAAATGGGGAAGAGAAGTGCAAACACAATATTCATAATGATTCTCTTAACAAGATCCGTTTCAATGAGTATGTCAGCTTTCTGTTGCTTATGAACAAACACATTCATAATCCGCTAGTCCTTCATGATAAGCTTTTATAAAATTTTAGGATACAACATTGTCCCTTGAAATTTCTCACCCAAGAACACTCCCTAAAGATACCTCACTTGAACAACTCCTTTCGGATACCTCACTCAAACAATTTCCTTAAGATATCCCACGCAAGAAGAAGATGAATTGAAAAATTGTAATATAAAAACTATAAGTTCAAAAATTCCTTAAAAACTAAGATCAAACTCTCTTCCTTTCAATTCATACTTTGAAACCACACAATAGGTTCATTTATATCAGATTTTGACTTGAAGAAAAAGTAAAGAATCATTGTGAATAGAAAATTTTATTTTAAAAAATATTTTTTAACTTTGAAATAGAGCTAATCAATTATATTTTTCAATAAAAAATTAGGAAATCATTCTTTAATAAAATTAACATTTTAATATTAAAAGCTTAACATAATTAAAAAAAATTCTAAAATTCTCACATAATTTCTAGACCTGTGTTATCAAAATATATTTATAATCGTGTTGATATTTTTACATTTTAAAAGAATTTTAACCAACAGACATGCTAACCCTATGCGTTTATTTCAAGACAAGAATAATGATGGTTTATTCTCTGACAAGACATGGTGTATGCCCGCCTGAGGTCATCCATTTACTAATCATGTTGCGGTATTTGAATACGATTGAGAACTCTCTGCTTGTCTTCACTACATATTGGAAACATAACAAAATTAAGTAATGCTTGCCTTGCTTCGTTGTCAATGTACCGAAAATAACAATTTTCGGAGTCCGGAATAGTGAATCATCCATCTCCAACCTAATAGAATTCTTATATCTACACCTCATCTAATTTTTTTCTTTAATTTTTAGTAAGAATAATTCAAGTAACTTGGGATTTGATCTCTGTGTAAGCTATTCTAACATCTGGTTAGGAGTTAAAACATGTTTTCATATTGACGCAACATCAAAGTACAATCATAGGTAAAACATGGCTACATACAGTAGTAATGAGTTTGCTAAAACACGAAGAAATATCATGTGTTTAGTAGGCCATCATATTAAATAATGCATGTGTAGTATAAGTTTTAGGACGTATTTATCATGTGAATCCAAATTTATAGTATAAGGTTCAATATAAGAGAGATAAATTATTTTCTAATGGGTATACTATCATTTAATGAGAAGCTTGCCGCACGCTTATGGGTAGTGACATTTAATTGACAGAGGGAGACTTCTCACTGTCATCTGAATTTGAATATGAAAAAGGACGTGTATATTAAATTGATTTATCACCCGTTCAGTTGTCAAAAATTTACTAAGGTTGACCCATTATTGTGTTGAGCTTGATTCAATAAAAACTCCTCAAATAGATATAGAATCAATTTGTGTGAAAGTGATTATGAGACCCATCAATTCCAAATTATTTACTACAATAAGGTGAGGCATCATGAAGACATACACGCCCACAAACCGCAGTCGGCCATAGCATACTATAATCAGACAATGTTATCGTCTTCCTATAACATTTGTGCTGCTCCTGCTACTAGGATGTGCCCCAATACTCTTACTCTCAAGATTTTCCACTATTCCGAGTAGATAGTAGGTCATAATACTTCATTCGCTCTTACACACCACTTCGTTAAATTGAATTTTTAATAGATATTGCTCAGGTAGGATTACTATTCACGAGTGTTCGTTTGTCGATTCACTTTATTGAGACTGTTTGCTTTCTCGAAAAATATCTTATATTATATTTATGCAATATATGCATTATGTGATAGAAAAAGTCTACTTCCCAGCAAAGGTCAATTTCTCCTGCATATCACATTATTTTGTCAATAATAAAATATATAAATGACATGAAAATCTTTTACTTATATACAAGTTAATTAAAAAAAAATTTCTACACGCCCTTAAATGTCTTGAGAATTACTTACCTAAATTTTCCCTTCTCGGACCTGAATGCAAGAGTAATAGAAGGATGAGTAGTACCAAGCTTTGAGAGAACATGTTACAGGAGAAAATTCTCTTTTTTTTTTTAAGAGCAAGCAAAGGGAAATTTTGTCATTGCCATCTAAACAGAACATCTAATCGTTTTAAATAAAAGAAATCTGCAATTAGAAAGCTATAGCAGCTTTGGAAAGGAAGTAGGGTAACAAAACTCATAAGTTCTGTCAGTACACTAAAGTTTCAATGCACAACAATAATAATAATAGCTCTGACTAATACAAGATGGCAAAACAAAAGGTACCTAACCGGAGAAAGTTCATACACCTGACTTGCGCAACTCAGAAGCCCCGTGTGCAAAGTGACATCTTTCTCCAAAGGTGCAAGATCCTTTAGTGAAATTCTCACACAGCTTGGTCCTATAATTGCTTCCATGAGGGGCTGGTGCGCCATGAACAGGGGCTTTGGGAGGAGCAGACCTAGAAACACTTGCTAGTAACTCTTTTACCATGTTACTTGCTTCCTTGATTTGTTCAAAACTACCCTCAAGTTCAATGTTTCTGAGATTTGGATCAGACTCATGATCCCGAATTGAAAGTTTGGCTCCTGTTTGGCGACAGATCTGCTTGGAGTTCACACCACCCTTTCCAATGATTGCCCCAGCCAGGGAAGCTTCTACACTGATCTTGGCAGTGGCATTGGCACCAAAGCTAGCAGCAGGACCAGGAGGAGGAAGAGGCTCCATTCGTCCTGGCATACGACCTCCCATAGGTGCCATGGCACGATGGTCATCAACTGATGGAGCAATAGGTTTGCCAAGTTCCCATTCTCCATGAGCAAAATGGCACTTGTCACCAAACTTGCAGCCTTCAGCACTGTTATATTTGTTGCATATGCGGGTTTTGACAGCAGATGGCGTGGACCCATTAGGGATTGGTGGTGGAGCAGCAATATTTCTGGAAGCTGGAGGAACAGCAGGCACTAGGTTCATCATCTGGGCAACAGCATTATAACCACCGGGAACATAGTGCAAGAAGTGGCAGCTCTCACCAAACGGGCAACCAGCAGTACTACACACATAATACAGAACAATCAGATCACTGCAAAGAAATAAATAATCACAGCAGAGAAAACCCTGTTTTGATTTCTTTAATTATTTTTGTGTGTTTTCTGGGGTGACACTGAAACTATGCATACAAAAGGGCTTCAAGGGGCCAGGGATTATATGGAAAGAACTAAAGAAATGGAATCAAACTCTGGACCATACACCATTTGATAATTTACCATATATCCATTCATAAACTTGGTGACCATATACCTATCCTTGCACAGGAAAATTCCCATAATAGTCACTTCAAAAATTTCAGTAAGGGAATAGTTCCTGATATCATGCGAACCCCACATAAAGAGAAAGAACAAAAACCAGCAAACTTTACTTTCCATAATAGCTTCTTTGATAAGTAGATATAAAAAATCTTTCATTTTACTGTGTTATGCTCCTGATCACCATCTATCTTTTAAAAGCTATATGCCCAGTATGAAATACCCTAATTTCTAAATAAGTTTCAAAGCAATTTACTAGATTAAAATATACATAAATCCAATTACTCTCTCATGCAACACCATAAAGGCAGAGGGAGTAGGTCAGGCCACTTAATCCATCATGAATCCTAGACAGGCACAGCAGGACTGGAAGACCACCATGTAGTGCAAGAGACCAGAAACCAAAATAAAAATTCCAAAAGTTCTCAGTGTAAGAATATGTTACCACTTACCACTAACATAAAACAATTTATAACTCAAATCCCGCTTTGATATTGTTTTATGAAAAACGACAGATTCACAGGTGTGAGCTGTTAGAATTACATTATTACAAACAGACAACAATATTTATAATTAACTACTACATTTATATTGTAGGTGGCTGAACAGTGTTTTTATATAAAAAATTAATTAGCAATATCAACAGAAGAAAAAAAAATTGGAAAAAAAAAAAACAATGGTATCAAGCAGTAACCATTGCAGATCATGAAGCCAACCTAGGGCCACAAGCAAGAGACTTCAGGGCAAAAGAAAATAAACTATAGGAAAAATGTCACAGGCAATAAGATACTTTAAAATAATGAGCAATATCTTAATCAAATTCACCCAAAGCACCCCTCATTTTTGTTTGAAAGCTTTATAGTATTAGGATTAGAAATTGGATAGAAAGTGTCTTCTAAAGTGATAGACGACACGTGACCAAATCTTTGCTCTATTTCCTTTGACAACGTGTAAAGAGCAAAGCCATTAGCCAAAGTTGATATGCATTGTGTTTTGATATCATACCTGATCCAATCAATCAAAGTTTAAAGCATTAACTTGTTAATAACTTAACAATTGAAAGGTGGGTTCATATAGAATCCACTAAATGCTGCAAAATTATTAATTGATACCACATTTTTGGTTGAAATGATATTAACCCCTAATAAGTAGTAAGGCGAACATGAAGATGAAAATGGTCGTTTTATCTTTGATCTGATTGTCTCCATACAAACTATGCTCCTGCAAATCATTAATTTTTTTGTAGCCCATACCACTATTCTGTTACAATTGATTAGACCAGAGAAAATTATTTACCTGTATAAAAAGCTCCAAATAGCCGGTTAATTGGCAGAATGATACAATTTTGATTTATAGCAATTGAACAATTAATTCTTAAATAAAAAATATATGCAGTTCAAGTATTTATTTAGACAGGAATAGATTAGAACCTGAAAAACTTGGTACATGGCTTGGATTTGCTTCCTACACCAGTTGATAATGACTCCATTTCTGTTGCAAAACATTAATTACTTTTACTCAGTTAACATTCTGTGGGTTATTAATCTAGTACAGTCGATACCAATATTGTTAAAATATAAGTTACCTATAAGTAATATTCGAAAAACAAAATGTTCATGAGAAAGAACGTTCTAAGCTAATTTGTTTGTAATAAATGAGGCAATCCCAGGAGTGAAATCGTTTAGTCTTCGATTTTTCACGGGCCCAATCACTGAATACCCACCCATTAATGATTAGACCAAGCCAAAATAATTATCATCTCTTAGATGTATGTTTGTGCCTATACAGAGGCTCTGATAGAGTAATTGCCCACTCAATGACCACCATAGCAGCGAATCTTACAAAAAAAAAAAAAAGAGCACAAAAGAAATTACAAAAAAAGTATAGAGAAAAGCCAGAACTTTAAGGAATTAGTAATAAACCCAATTCCGAGACACATGAATCAACCTAAATGCACATCATAATTCAGGCGATTAGCTAGTGAATAATTTCAGCCGCACTCGTCTAAGTATACGAAGAAGCCGAAAGAAAATAAAAACGGCTTTAAAAAAACCCTCAACACCAAAGAACAGACAGAAGAGCAAACAAGCTCAAGGAAACACTCATCGAAACGTCAAATTTACAAGCAGAGGACCACGGAAGCTAAAGAACAAACCTTGCTTGGACTTCTTCGGGCCGCCATTAAAGTTGACACCAGCTTCAGGCCTTCCTCTCTTGCGGGTATCCATTTAAGTAAGTAGTAGATCGAGATCCAAACGAATGAACAAACTTTATACGAAAAAAAGCAGATTGCAGAGGAAAACCCGAAAGCAGAACCTCAAATTACAGAGAGATCCAAACGATACTAGGAGAATTAGAGCAAGCAATGAAGCGGGAAAAATCAAAACCCCAGACCTAACCCTAGAGGAGGGTTTTGAAAGAGAAAGGAGGGAGAGGAGGTGAGGAGGGGCTGGGCTTCGAGAGACAGAGAGAGAGAGAAAGAGAGATGTCGAAAGAGGGGATATTAATAATTATTGGAAATTAAAAATTAGGGTTTCTAAAGGGAAAAACAATCGGCGTCAAATGTCAGTGTTCGCGAGGCCTCATCTCACGTGCCTCATCACTCACTGGTGACGTGAGGAATAATCTAGTATCCTTTTCCTTTCTTTTCTCTCTCTTTTTTTTTTATTGATTGCACTTTGTACCCTCTTTTTCTAATTACTTCTAATTTTAACTATATTTTCAATTGGTGCATTTAAGTCAAGTGATTTTAAAATCATGTAATTAATTCAATTTTCAAATAAATATTAACTTACCTTAACTGATAGAAAAAAATGTTCAAATTTTGATAAAATATAATAATGTGTCATTTAAAAGATATTGAGATAAAAAAAAACAAAACCACACGTTGCATGTTACTATGTACAAAATAATCTTAGATATCTACATGTTAACGGACACTTAGTGATAACTAGCTTCTTTAATGACACACTATCATATTATTAGTCAAATGGGTGTGCGACATGCATTTGGCAATTATAATAAACTATCTTATATATCATGTAATTCATAAATTTAATAAATTTTATATAATAATAATTTATAATACAAATTTATATATCATCATCGTATTTTTATTTATCAAATGATTATATAATTAATAAATTGCATTCATATTGATTGTGAAAAAATATTATATTTCTTTTAATTTAATAAAAATCATTACATTAATATTTCACATTAATATATGGGTATATTTTATGGAATATTTTCTTAATTTATTAATATTTAGATAAATTTATTTATAAATTATTTTGTTTAAAATATTAAATTCACTACTTCAAGCTATAAAATTTAATTATTTAATTAATAAAAATTCATGCATTATTATAATTAATAATATTATTTTTTTAAAAATATATTTTTTAAAAAATTTTTACGAAGTTTTAGAAATATTTTAAATAGAAATTATGATAAGCATTCAAGAGCGACAAATATTTTTAAAAGAAAAATTATTAAATATCAAATTTAATATTTAATATTTAAAAATAATATGAAATTTTAAAGAATGAGAATTTTTAGAAAAATATTATCAACCAAGTCAAAATTATATATTACTAATTATGTGTTGATAAATATTTTATTTCTACATAAATATAATTATTTATTTACATATAAATTATTTAATATGAATAAAAAAGATAATATTTTAAATTAAAAATAGATTAAAAAAATTCAAAGATTTTATTTATGATTTAAATTGAAAAGATTCTTCCTCACTCTCTTTCTAACAGTGAATGAAAGATACTTATTATATAGTAAGATTTGGAAGAGAGTGAGTTTCATGACTAATATAATTTTAAGAAGATTTCTAAGATTTTTAAATCAAATGAACTTAATTGTTCTAAGAGTGTGTTTGGTATCAGTTATATCTTTTTATTCTTGGGAAAGTGTGGTGGGAATAAAAGTTTCTCATGTTTGGTACAAGAGATAAAAATCATTCTCAAGCATAAAAGATGTCCAGGAATAAAATTTATTTGTGAAAGAAAGTTAAAAATTTTATTCCCACCAGTGGGAAAGAAATATTCCCAAGTATAAAAGATTCCCAGAAATAAAACATTCCTGAAAATAAAATATTCTATGAACCAAAGATACCCTAATTCTTTTTGTCTCCGTTGTGGAATAGAGATCTTGAATTGGGCCACTCAAGAAGCCCATCATTCTCCCAATAATCTACAACTAGTCCATGTACACCCTTTTTTTTTTTTACATTGACAACGAGAATGTTCAAACTTAAAGAGCTCTACCATAATTCATTGTTTCGTTATATTACCGAATAAACACGATAATTAGTTGCTTATTTATAAAGGTATTGATTATTATATCCTTCTATTATCACCAAATTCAAAAAGTTTGACGAAAGCTAAACAGTTGAAGTAATGTCAGATAAATTTTATGTTGACATTTGATATTTGTTGTTTAAAGTTAGCAATTTAAAAGGTCGTCACATGACTAAGGCCATAAACTCGTGAAAAGAGATAATTAGTGGTTACCAAGCAGTTTTTCTTACAAAAGTTAATTCCATTAACATTTTATTTAATCTCATGTTGTTATTTTAATATTTTCAAATTTAAACGCAAATATTGTACTAGACACAAATGCAATTTAGGGTAGTAGTTATGTGAAGCAATTTCATTAAGTAATTCTTTCAAGCTCTATGAATAGAATCGTAGAGATTAAATAGAAGTGTCACTCTACCATTTTTAATACTCAAATTTACACATTTCATGTACTGTAGTAATCTACTACCTTTCCCAACACTCTACTGTTACTTTTAGAAATTTAGATTCAAACACTTCCTCACTTATAATTAATGTGCATTGTGTACCTCTATAACTTACATTTGATTGAAGAAGTCCTTTTTTTTTTCCATACTTTATCTTTTGCTCAAGTTCAAGTTCTTGTTCTTGTTGCTTGCAATTTAAAAACTCATGAAGATCAAAATTCCACCTGTTTGCTGTGAAGATCCACTATTTGGAGTCGAAGCTTTCAAATCTGTGAAATTTAGCTTAAACAAATTGGCAAGTCTAGTGAGATACAATGAAGGTATCTTGATTTTTTATCTTTTATTGTAACATCCCAAAATTTATGAACTTTATTTAGAATTAAAATAGTTTTTGGAATAATCTAAAAAGAGGGATTCAAAATTTTTTGAGAATATCAAAATTATAAATTTTGAATTATGAAAGACACAGAAATAGTAAAAATTGATTATATGAATTTTAGAAATGCTTTGAAGATCAAAGAGTTGATCAAGAATGTCCAAGGAACAAAACTCGTAATTTTGAAATTCTATTTCCAAAAAAAAAAACTTTGAAAAATTTGAAACAAAGGTTATGGATATCGAATAAGCATAAAATCATAGTCATTATGGAGGCTTTTAATTCAACTAATTTTTAGTACAACTTTATGATCTTTGGAAATTGATAGGTGTGTTAAATTTGAGTTTAAAATGGAAGAAATAAAGAAAAAAGAAAGTGGTCAACTTATAGTTATTGAAAAGTTGACCAAACTTTCCTATTTTTACCCCTCTTTAACCGGCTTCACTCTTTTTTTTTTTTTAGAGCTTGTTGGATTGCAAAACCATGTAATCTTAATTCTTTATCTTCTCCTCCAAGTTTTTACTCTCTCTTTTCAGGTGAGCCTTCAATCTTGCTTGTTGTTTTCTCATATTTTTTATTGTTGAATCCTCTCTTCTTCCTCTTCATTTTGACATCAAAATCATACTAATTCATTGAGTAGAACTCAAGTTATGAATTTTTAAAGTTTTTTGTCACTATTTATAATACTATTCAACACATGAATTAAATCAAATTTTCTGACATTTTAAAGCTCAAATTTGTTAGATATAGATTTATTCATAATTAAGGAGTTATAATTTAATCATATACAATTAATTAATAAAAGAAATACATGAAAAAAGGATTAGAAGCTACTATGCTCTTATTTTTCATTTTAAATAGCATAGAAGATTTTGGTGAAATAGTTGCAGTTTGTTGTATTCAAGCTATTGAGGTGAATGATACTTTCCATTCTTACAAATTATGATGTGATATTTGCTTAAGATTGTTGATTTATGGTGCAAGCTAGTAAAAAAGGTTTTGTGATGATATGATAAAACTTGATAATTAAGTGGATTGTTGAGATGCTAATAAGTATGATGTTAAAATAGTTAAGTTTGTGTTTGTTTATGCTTTTAAAAACATGGGATAATAAGATTCTATAGTATGTCTTTGTGTTGGAAATGAGTTCCTCTGTTCTGCTATTGTTATGGGCAAAATCTGGTCTTACATAATGGAAAGACAAAAGCCCAACAAAGACCGAGAACCAGTTAGAAATAGCCCAGCTTGTCAAAGTTGCACTACCTCACTAGCCGCGAGGTCGGGATACAAGTGAAGCCCAAAGTCGGAAAGACAGCTCGTTAGGGCTCGCCTTGTTGGAAAAAAGCCAATAGTGACCCTGAGCTAGGTGTCACAACTCGTAAAATAGGCACATTACCCAGTCAAAAGCTCAACGAGATAAGAGTGACAAACAGACTTACATTAGATCTCAAATCTAGCAAACATGTGGGGCCCGCCCACAGAAAGTAATCTGTAAGAGCCGATTTGTAAGAAATAATTGTCTTATATATTTAATATTTGTAATAATGTATTTAGAGCGTGTAAAATTATAATTGTAACTTTCTTCCTTCTATAAATAGGAGGAGGAGGACCCTTATAAGACAGGCTGAAGCTAATATATTGAATCTCTGTAAAATTTACTTCAGATTAATAAAAGCTACCATGGACGTAAGGTCCAGTACTACCCGAATTTAGTCGAACCACGGAAAAAGTAGTACATTCCATTGCTCTTCTTCCTCTCCACCATCTTCATCATCTTCTCCATTTCTCACTACATCCATCAGAAAGCAGTTTGGGGATAAAAGAACTACACTGGTTGACTGGAGTTTGGTCCAGAACCAAATTTCACCATTAACATTTTAGGGCTAGAGGAAGGGCCCATCTACTTTCTAAGTTGTTTTTCTATTTGGCTACAATGGTGAGAGGAAGAATCATCAGGAGTTTTAACACTCTAGTTATTCAGCCAACAGACGTTTTTATTGCCAAAGCTTGTCCTTAGCCTACCGCTGCCCTCAAAACTGAAGAAGCACAAACGCCTTATCAACCATTAATAGTGCTCGAGAACATGATAAGAGAGTTGGCTAAAACTGTTAGAGTGCTAGCACAAGTGTAAGCCTAGGGTGCACAGAGGTAAGAGAAAATTGTAGCATAGCTCCAGCAACTGCTTGAAGAAACTTAGAAGGAGACTCGTGAGAATCATGATAGTCAGCAATCTAGGGACTCGCAGCAAGCTAAAAGATCTAGCCCGTGATCCGAAGCACAGGCCCAGTAATGAAGGAAGTTCTCCAAAGGCTGAAACAACTAGAGGAGTGCCCTCATTCTCAAAATAATCAACCTTATCATAAGGAAAGCTCGTCATTCTCTGTGGAAATTGAAATGCAGCCCCTTCCACAGAAACTTAAAGTGCCCACGATCCTAGTATATGATGGAAACAGCGATCTATGCGACCATCTAGATGTGTTCAATGTTCAGATGGATCTCCAAACAACTGATCCTCTGGTCAAATGTCAAGTCTTCCTAGCCACCTTAGGAGGTATACCCCAAGCATAGTTTAGAAACCTCTTGGCTCACAGCATCAATAGCTGGGAAGAATGTCAAAAGAAATTCATTAACCAGTACTAGGCATTGAAGCGGAAACTCGCACCTCCTTGCCATCTTACAATGATCTTTTAGCGCAAGAATGAATCATTGAAAGATTATTTAGCTAGATTTAGGCATGAAGCCAACTTTGTAGAAAATCTTTTGGAAAAGAGCATCTTAATGGCAATCTCAGCTGGGCTCTGCAAGGATGAAAAGTTATACAAAAGCCTTTACAAATCCTTGGCTCGAGATCTCACTGAATTCTATGAGCGAGCTGCCAAACAAATAAGATGGGAGGAGATTTTCAGCATGGAGGAACTCGGGCGTAAAAGTGAAATGGCTAGCGCTCCCCAAAGTAAAAAGAGGAGCAATGAGAATCAAAACTGCAGCACTGGCAGCCGACCCATGAAAAAGGGCAAAATCAGGTGATCTCAGCCTCAGGGTCACTATGAAAGCTAGTGTTCTGTCTGACACACAAGATAGGATCTTTGCAACAGAATGAGATAGGAAAAACTTTGGGAAGCCTAAGCCCTTTTTGACTCCTAGCAAATTTAGGAGCAATAAAGATAAGTTTTGTGCCTACCATAATGAAATTAGGCACAACACTTTGAAATGCTGGGCACTAAAAGATGCCATAGAAGATCTCATTAGAAGAGGCCAATTACAGGATTATGTGGTGATGCCATCAGAGCGGCATGCTTAACAGGCTTAATGAGCTACTGATCGGGAGTTAGAGCCATCTATCAGAACCATATTCTAATTCTATAATATCATGTTGAAGTGAATGAAAACATTCTGAATTTTTATCTAATTACCCCCAATAGAGCGCTACTCAAAAAAAGAAAAGCTATAATGTATTGATATCAAAATCCAGCACAGCTAAGAGCTCACTGAGGTGTAGAGGCACTATTAAACACTTAAAATCTAGTGTAGCTAAGAGCTCATTGAGGTGCAAAGGCACTATTAAATACTCAAAAGCCAGTGCAGCCAAAAGCTCACTAAGGTGTAGAGGCACTATTAAACACTCAAAATCTAGCACGGCCAAGAGCTTGCTAAGGTGTAGAGGTATTATTAAACACTTAAAATTTGGCAAAAAGCTATAAGCTTGTTATGACGCAAAGACGTTAGACTAGACTCAACTATCTACCCACTAAGCAACAAATTTGTTGTGGCACAAGTAATAAAACGTAGCTCTCATACGACTAAATGATTGTAGCTTGTATGCAATCTCTTTTTTCAGGCACAGCTCGCATACGACCTATTTGAATATCATTGACTACAAGAGCACTTAGATGCTAAGATTTATTGAATAAATATGGCCGATTGGTCATCTAAACATCTCATTCAATTGTTCTTTACAGAAGAAATACATCTGAAGGGAGCAAAGCAACAAGGAAAGCTCATTCATTAAAAGCCTTATTCAATGAGGTAAAATTACATCAGAAGAAAGGAAAATACAAAAATAAAAGCATAAAGCCTATAGCTATCACTTCCATAGAGAAAAAGAAAGCCAACTACTAGGAGACAAACTTCCATTAATAGGAAAACCAACAAACTCGATTGCTCCTGCTTATATCCCTCCTTACCCAGCAGCTCCTTCATACCCAGAGCAATTCAAAAAGCACCAGGAGTCTGGCTAGCAAGGCTAAAACCTATGACAGGACCTTGAGGAAATAATCTAAGATCTACACAAGACTCCCCCATAGCCAGCATAAAGAGCTATCCACAAGAGTCACATGCAGTAGGCCATACACGCCTCAAAACACTTCACCAGAAGCTGAACTATTAGAAACATGGGAGGCTTAACCAAAACTTTCATTCATAAAGAAGCAAGAAGAGCTTCTCAAGCCTTATAAACTGGTTCAAGTTTAGTGAAAAACCCAATGGACAATTCACTATTTTAGATTGGATGGTCCAGAGAAAATGAGGCCACCATGCTAATGACTATAAACCATCTATAGTAGGAAGAATGGCCACAGCAGATGAAATGAAAGACTGAAAGATTAAAAAGATAATACGGTAGTCTGAATGCAAAAACTTTGATTGTAATTGCAAATAAGGCCTTAAGAAAATTACAACTCCTAGTCTGCATAGCGATTGAGATTTGAGGGCTTATGTTATGTGCAAAATCCGATCTTATGTAATGGAAAGGCAAAAGCCAGCAAAGATTGAGAATTAATTAGAGATAGCCCAGCTCATCAAAGTCGCACTACCTTGTTAGCCGCAAGGTTAGGATGCAAGTGAAGCCCAAAGTCAAAAAGACAGCTCATTAGGGCTCACCTAGCCAAGAGCAAAGCTTGCCTTGCTAGAAGAAAGCTAGCAGTGACACTAAACTAGGTGTCTTAACTTTCAAGACAAGTACATTACCTAGCCAAAGGCTCAATGAGATGATAGTGATAAATAGACTTACATCAAGTCTTAAATCTAGCAGACATGTGGGGCTCGCCCGCTGAAAGCAATTTGCAAGAGCTGGTTTGCGAGAGATAATTGTCTTATATATTTAATGTTTGTAATGATGTATTTACAACATGTAAAATTATAATTGTAACCTTCTTCCTTCTATAAATAGGAGGAGGAGGACCCTTGTAGGACAAGCTAAAGCTAATATACTGAAACTCTATAGAATTCACTTCAGATTAATAAAAGCTACCGTGGATATAGGGACTGGTACTGCCAGGATTTAACTGAATCACGTTAAAAATACTATATGTCATTTGTCTTCTTCCTCTCCACCGTCTTCATCATCTTCTCCAATTCTCACTACATCCATCAGAAAGCAATTTAGGGATAAAAGAACTACACTGGTTGACTGGAGTTTGGTCTAGAACCAAATTTCACTGTCAATAGCTATTAATATGCAAAATCTACTCGTGTAAGTCAAATTGCATCATTTTGAACTAAACATATGATCATGCTTGCAGAAAACTAGTAGTTTTTTCTTAACTAGCTCAAATCAAATTTTAAACTAAAATTTTACAAGTCAAATTGAACAACCCTACATGTGAATTGCTTCGAAAAGAAAGTTGTGTTCCACGTAGGTGACACTCCTATGACTTTTGAATGAGAACAGATAACTGAGATAGTTAATCTTGAGCATAGGAGTTTGGAAATCTTCAAACAAAGGATGAATAGCTTATTTATCTGTGATATGAGACTGATATCAGGGAGTTTTGAACCCAAATGAAGTTTAGGTAATATGAGAATTTCTTGATGTATTTCCTAATGAGTTACCTAGATTACCTCCAGATTGGGAAATCGAATTTACCATCGATTTGACACTTAGCATGAAGCCTATTTC
Source organism: Saraca asoca (assembly GCA_026873985.1). Lineage (NCBI taxonomy): Eukaryota > Viridiplantae > Streptophyta > Magnoliopsida > Fabales > Fabaceae > Saraca > Saraca asoca. Next base: position 3,789 of record JANHAO010005496.1, on the reverse strand, counting down.
CATTCATCTGTATCAAATGGCACCAATGGAATTGTAGGAATGGAAAACCCAATTACAAGAATTGCTGGATAAAAGTTTTATTCATCTAAGTGTTTCATCGAGAGGAGCGCCCATATTGTTTGTGAAAAAAAAAGGATGGTTCATTAAAATTATGCATCAATTATTCCCAATTGAATAAAGTGACCATTGAAAATAAATATCCACTTCCTCATATTGATGACTTGTTTGATCAATTACAAAGGATGAAATATTTCTCAAAAATAGACTTAAGGTTAGGATATCATCAATTAAAGATTCATGAAAAAAATGGGCCTAAAACTACTTTTCGTACATGATATAGACAGTATGAATTCCTCGTAATGTAGTTTGGACTAATGAACACCCCAGCTGCTTTTATGGATCTAATGAACCAAATGTTTAAACCATTTCTAGATAAATTCATGATTATATCTATTGATGATATTATAGTCTACTCTAAGAGTGAAAAAGAGCATATTCAACACATATGAATAATGTTGCAAATGCTACGAGAGCATGAACTTTATGCGAAGTTCTCCAAATGTGAAATTTGGATGACTAGTGTTAGATTTCTTAGACATATCATGTCGTAAAAAGGAGTATGAGTAGATCCTTAAAAGATAGAAGCTATAGAAAATTGGCCTAGACCTATGATGATTACTAAGATTCATAGTTTTCTGGGTTTAGTTGGATACTAAAACTTTGTCAAGGATTTTTCTAAGACTGTTGCACGACTAACTAAGCTTACTTGAAAAGGAGTACAATTTAAATGGACTCCTACCTGTAAGGAAGGTTTCCAAAAATTAAAGAAATGCTTGATGACAACCTCGATGTTGGCATTACCATCTGGATCAAATGGTTACGCGATGTATTGCAATACTTCATGCATTGGGCTTGGGTGCATATTAATGCAAAATGGAAAAGTAATTACATATGTTTCATGAAAATTAAAGAAATATGAATAAAACTATCCTACTCATAATCTGGAGATGGTTGCAATAGTTTTTGCATTAAAGATATAGAAGCATTATCTATATGGAGAAACGTATGAGATCTATATAGATCATAAAAGTTTGAAATATATTTTTTAATAGAAGAATCTTAATCTTAAACAAAGAAGGTAGATGGAGTTAGTTAAAAATTATGATTACTTAATACGATATCATCCGGGCAAGGCAAATGTAGCTATTGATGCATTAAGTCACAAGTTAGCAAGTCTAGCTCATTCTCTTTCCAAAGAAGAAAAATTGTTGTGTTTTTACCCAGAATTGGAAAAAATTGGAGTATGATTGGAAGTTCCAAATCAAACTATAATTCTCACCCATATGACAGTACAATCAGTAATAACTGATCATATTAAAGATGCTTAAAAACAAGATGTACAATATGTAATTCTCAGGCAAAAAGAGGAAGCAAAACTAAACTTAAAATTTATAGTTGACGAGATAGGAGTAATTAAGAAGGAAGGATGATTGTGGATTCCTCTAAATATTCATGATGATTTGTTACATCAAGCATAAAATTTGTCGTAGGCAATGCACCTAAGAGTATCCAAAATATATCATGGTCTAAAGGATGTATTTTGGTAGGAAAATATAAAACAGGATGTGCTTGAATATGTAACAAAATGTTTAACGTGTCAACAAGTGAAAGTTGACCATCAACATCCTGCAGGATTGCATCAATCTATTAAAATACCAAAATGCAAATGGGAAAGCATGACGATAGATTTCATAGTTAGATTGCCACAAACATAAAATGGTTATGACTTAACTTGGGTTATCATTGATCATTTAACCAAATCAGCTCATTTCTTACCAATTAAGATGACCTATACGATTATTCAATATGCACAATTATATCTTGATTAAATAGTTCCTTGACATGGTATGTCATTAACAATTACCTGAGATCATGGTATCCAACTTACCTCTCATTTTTTGACAATCATTTTAACAATCATTAGGTACTCAATTGTAGTTGAGTATGGCTTTTCATCTATAGACATATGGTTAGATAGAATGAACAATCTAGACTCTAGAGGATATGTTACAGGCATATGTGTTGGAATTTGAAAGGAGTTGGGAAAAATATTTATTGCTTACTGAATTTGCTTACAATAATAATTATCAAGCCAATATTCAAATGACACCTTTCAAGGCATTGTATGGATGAAGATGTAGATCTTTGACAGGCCAGTTTAAGCCTAAGGAATCAAAGTTGTTGGGATTGGATCTTATAGCAGATGCAATTGAAAAAGTACAATTGATTCATGATAAAATGAAGACAACTCAAGATCAATAGAAGCATATCTGAATAAAAGAATATTGGAATTAGAATTTGATGTAAATGATCCAGTATTTCTTAAAGTGTCTCCTATGAAAGAAGTCCTGCATTTTGGCAAAAAGGGAAAATTAACTCCAAGATACATTAGACCCTTTAGGATTATCAAACATGTAGGAGCAGTGGCATATTAGTTGGACCTACTAGCTGAAATACAAAGAGTTCATCCAATATTTCACATATCTATGCTAAAATAATATATTTCGAATCAGTCTCATGTTATCAAGAAAGAACCAATCCAACGGGACACTAAACTAACATATGAAGAATAGCCAGTAGCTATTCTACACCAAGTTTGAAAGCTAAGATCTAAAAAAATTTCAATGGTTAAAGTGATGTGTGGATGACAAGAACGAAAAGTTACATAGGAATTGGAAGTTGACATATGAGAAAAATATCCTCATTTATTTGATAAGGGTTGATTATTGTAATTATTAGAATTGTAATTTACAAATAGTTCAATCATTTTAGTTCAGTCACTATCGTTACTCAGAATTCAGGAATGAATTCTTTTAAGGGGGGGAATTTGTAATATCCTAAAATTTCCAAACTTTATTTAGAACTAAAATAACTTTTTGAAAAACTATGAAAGGAGGGATTCCAAATTTTTTGAGAATATTAAAATTATAAATTTCAAGTTATGATAGACCCAAATATAGTAGAAATTAATCATATGAATTTTGGAAATCATTTGAAGATGAAAGAGTTGATCAAGAATGTTCAAGGAACAAAACTCATAATTTTGAAATTCTATTTTTGAAAAAAACTTCAAAAAATTTGAAACAAAGGTTATAGATATCAATAAGCATAAAATCATAGTCATTATCAAGGTGTTTAATTAAACTAATTTGCAGTAAAATTTCATGATTTTTAGAAATTGATAAGTATATTAAATTTGAATTCAAAATGGAAGAAATAAAGAAAAAGAAAGTGGTCAACCTATAGTTATTGGAAAGTTGACCAAACTTTTCTATTTTTACCCCTCTTTAGCCAGCTCCACTTTCTTCATTTATAGTTGGCTAGATTGCAAGATCATGCAATCTTAATTCTTCATCTTCTTCTTGAAGTTTTCACTTTCTCTTTGCAATCTTCACTCTCTCTCTTCAAGTGAGCTTCAATCTTGCTTGCTATTTTCTCAAATTTTTTATTGTTGAATCCTTTCTTCTTCCTCATTATTTGACATCAAAATTATACTGATTCATTAAGTAAAACTTAAGTTATAAATTTTTTAAATTTTTTATCACTATTCATGGTACTATTTAACTCATGAATTAAATCAAATTTTTTGTAATTTTTGAAAGAAGGGCTTGAATCTAGAGAGAGAAAATTTTAAAAATTTCTTTATAAAACCTCAAATTCAAGCTCATCCCAAGATCTAATTGGCATGGGTTTGTTCAGAAAACACAAAGGAAGTAAAACTAACCTTTA
>JANHAO010005495.1:0-22617 GCA_026873985.1 Saraca asoca | reverse complement strand
TATCCAAATACACAGAATGTATAGTCCAGAATGCAATAGAACTCAATCAAATTGGTCTAGGGCACCCATCCAGACTAACAATATGGATTGGAAAATGTTCCCTAAAATACAAACCTAAATAAATATTCTTTTTTTCAATATTAGTTAGATCTGACTTCAAATTGTGTTTTAATGTTAATTTTGGGTGGTGGTGGGGCATTAAAGTGTTAAGTGTCTTTGTGGTGAGATAATGAGTTTTACCATTTGATATTCCTTATTCAATAACTCACTCATGTGACCTGTCATGGGTTTTTATGTATTTTTCTTTTGTTGGCCTAAGTTAGATTGACTTCTTACATAATGCTACAAAAGACAATTTTTAGGGCATGTTTGCCTACCTTTTAATTTGTTTTTTATGTTAGTAGTTAGAGCACAAAACATTTTACTGAATCCATTTAGTGAAGTAATTTGATTCTTAGCATTGACTTGTGCATTTGGCATTGTTTTGTTGGTACTTGTTATTTTGGTGAACTTTTTTTTTATTATACATACAGAGAATAGAAGTTGATTTAAGGATGAGATTGTTTGAAAATACCATAATTACTAGTTTAAAATAGCATAGCCTTCTCTAGTTATATCATTTTGTGTGAGTGATTTGATGAGAGAATTCCATTTGTTGCTATGTCTGCTCCTAATATAACCTCAGTGTAGTGCTTTAGAAACACATCAGTGTCCTTTTTTTTTCCTCTCATTTTTCATATGTGCATACAAAAGGAATTTTCTTCTGTTTTAATGGGCACAAATTTAGGTACTACTTGATTTCAGGTTGACATTCTAATGTCTAAGAGCAAATTGAGGCATACAAACAAGAAAGAAAATGAAAGGAATGGAACACATTGGTTTCAATGTTTGGACAAAGAAAAAAGAGTTGATTAGCCACATGACTATTTATCTTTCTTTGATGATTTTTCATGAGATAAGGCAATGAAAGTGACTTGCTCATCTCATATTAGCATGACAAAATGTGATTTCTATTCATCATTTTTAACATTTTAGTCATATTCACCAGACTTTGGTTCTCCTCCATGCATCCAGACATGTTAGTTTTTTTATGATAAAAGAGTTTCCCTTTTGTTTCTAACCAATTTGCATGCGTCATTTGTGGCAATGATATGACTCAAAGTCTCCAAAATTTATAGATTTCCCAAAGAGATAAGTTGTAGTACATTTAGACCACAATGTTGCACATATAAAAGCAAATGTCATCCTAATTTGGGAACAAGACACATTAGCTAACTTAGAAATATAGGGTTAGCTAAGTAAAGCTTCTAGCAGGGGCTATAGCCATCTACACTTTGTTCTTTTATAATCATTTGGCACCATTCTTTAATACATAAACAAACAAGAGAATAGTAAGATAACTATTGAAAAAAGGAAATATATATGTGCATAAGATGATGGCTATCATCACCATCTTCATCCCTCATAGTATCATTTTGTGATAAATAGTGATATTCATTTATATGATACTATTTGCAATATTTATTAGAGCAATAATCTTTTTGTGATCAATTTTTTTAGGATGGCATTGAAGTTAATTTGGAAGATCAATTTTCACCCATAGATATAAAAAGATCCTTGGGAGAGAGCAAACTAAGACTTTTACCATTGATCATGCCCGGTCTTTTGAGAATATTAGTGTTATGGCTTTTAATTGTACATATGAATATTTTATTTTCATTGATTTATGATGTGACACAAGTTACATTTGAAACTTTTAAATATATTCAAATTTATGTTTTTAATTATATGGATTTATTATTATATTAGTTTTCATTTTACATTGATTTCTTATTACACCATACAATTGTATTTTTATTTTATAGGGATAATTAATGTTATTAATTAATACAATAAATAAAATGAATGACCTAAATTTTTTAAAAAAAATATAAAAAATTTAGCAGCAATTCTATAACCCTCACCAAATTAAATTGTAAATTTTTTTTAAAAAATAGTGATGGTTATATAACCCCCGCCAAATTACATTACAAATTTCTAAAAATAATAATGGTAGCTCCATAACCCTCACCAATTTAAACTATAAATTTTTAAAAATGATAGCGGTAGTTCTATACTCCTGCCAATTCAAATTGCAAATTTTAAAAAGTAATAGCAGTGGTTCCATAACCCCTACCAATTTAATTTCAAATTTTTTTGATAATGATAGTGGTAGTTAACCACTAGAAAATAACTGCCACTAAATGGTTCATGCATGATGATTCTGACAGTTGCACATAACCGTCATTAATGTCAATCCGATACCATGTTTTTGGGTGATTCTTATAATTGCCATTATTGTACTTGGCAGCGCTTCAAACCGCTGCTATAGTCAGTACATAACCGCAACTATTTTAATCTTTTTTTGTAGTGTTTATTATATGTTAAACTTTAAAAATAACACCAATGAATTTTTTTTTAAATGCTTGTGGTTTTGATTCACTAACCAAAAAGCTTTATACAATTTTTAATAAAATTCCACCTATGACCTATTTCTCAATGTCAAAACTTGTCATAAAAATCTCTTTTTTCATTTTTTTTTTGGTTGACAAACATTACAATATAGAAAAACATAATGACTTAATGCATATATACATAAGACTGTTTATTGCCCAACTGTTCCTCTAAGTACTGTGTCACACTTCTCAACGTAGGTGGTCTCTAAGACATTGAGCAATCTACATCCTAAACATTTTAAATTAAAGAAAACATAGTGAGTTTCAATAAAACCTAGTAAATAAATCACTTACTCTATAGACGAACTATTGCAACAAACAATTACATTGTTATCACAAGTATCAATATATAACCTTAATAAATCACAATAATACATAAGCTAATCAAGATCAACATACAATTTAAATGATCCTTCTAATCAATCTACCACTATCAATCAATGAACCTAGCACAGTATTCACACTCCTAAGTCCCACATCATCTCTCATTTACCGTCCTGTTAAACATTTTTTACTTACTCATCTATTCCAATAACGTGGAGGGAAAAATCTAGTTATGGCCCTGTGCTTTGATAGCACTTCTAAACAAGATACAGGTACCAAAAGAATCTCATCACAACTTGTATTTCTTCATGACTAGTTGACAATAAAATACCTATAAAAGAGTTAGCTATTTATTTTTAAAATTCACACCTAGTGATTTTCAGGTGAGCCATTGTCACATCTCAATTCACGGCACGTGATCAACGTAGAAGGTCACTGATAGATAACCCTTTACAAGCTTAACAGTGTAGTAAAGTCCTTGATAAGACACACCTTCTACATGGAGTCCAACTAGACAAATATAAAACATATAAGAAGTAAGGATACCTAATCAAGACAGACATAATTATCAAAATACTTCCTCAGAATTTTGATAAAAATCTGATAGACTTTCCCTTAGTTTTCAGACCCCGGGCTCTAGGCTAGTACATCAACTAAGGGCTACATGCACAACTCATAACTTATACAACTAAATAGAAGATTATAAAATCCCAGACATCATTATACGTACAACTATTAGGTAACAACCAGACATAATCACATGCACAACTAAACTACATCAACTACCAAAATATCACCATTAGTCAGCATCTGAGCTCCGCAAAAAAGCCCACCCAATTACGAAGCATACTTTGGACCAGATGGATATGGATAAGCAGTGGGAATGGCCTTAAGCTTTGAAAATAGAAAAGAAAATGGAGTGAGTTTCAAATAAATTCAGTGAGCAGATAATCTCTTAGAAAACCCAAAATTTGTCTACAAATTCATGTTCAAAATTTAGGTAGTAAAACATATGTATACGGAGATATAATTATCAATTTATAAACATTCTATGAATCAGAAATTTTAGTTCATCAAGGATATCAAATTCAATAAAATATATTAATTAACAAGTTAAAATAAGAGGCAAAGTATAACATTTTGAAGAATACTCATCATAATATAAACTAAAAAAATCACTAAAGTCATTCATAATTCTCAAATAATCAAATATCAAAAAAGTTCTAAATTTCTACATGCAATTGGAATCTAAAGGGCAATTTCTAAAAGCAACCCTACCTAACAGATATCAGTCATCATCATATACCTTATTCTTCCATTAGATATTCTCCCCATATTACTCTAACAGATATAATTCTAATCACAAATGCAATTAGAGGTTCTCTAAAGGAATTTTCAATGGATTCAAATTTCAAAAATGCTCAATCAACAAAATATTTTATTTTTCCATTAGATATGCTCCCCATATTACTCTAGTAGATATAATTCTAATCACAAATGCACTTAGAGGTTCTCTAAAGGAATTGTTAATGGATTCAAATTTCAAAAATGTTCAATTAACAAAATACTTTATATCACATGTACTCATAAGTGAAGAGCTAATTCCAACCAATTCATAAATTAAAGGATCTGACAACATTGCCATTCATTTCACTTAGCACATAGTTCAATAATTTTAGAAATCCAATATGGCAAAATAATACAGTCACTAGCACCATATGTAGTAATTAATGTAAAAATAATGGGTACATTATAGTGCTTCATATTCATATATATATATATATATATATATATTACATATAGTTATGACTTCAAAAACAAGAAACTAACAACATTCTAGTTACTTAATAATTTATGATGTTCCAAGTAACAAAATTTATTTTTGTAAGAAAAAAAGTTTAGCTCAATGCTACGTGCAACCACTCAACCTCTGCCAATCAACTTGTGTGGCTGTTGCTTAGCTTCACAATGATTTCCTCCTCATCCCAATCAACAGCTCGCTGGCATCTGCTTTCTCTCTGATCGATCTTGCTTATCGATCAACTCTCAACTCTTGTTGACCCCGTGATTTGCTTTAGAACAGCTCACTTCCTTCTTTTTCTTGCTTAACTGAAACCCGTTTAGCATAGTTTAATAATTTATGAAATCCAATATGGCAAAATAATATAGTCACTAGTACAATACATAGTAATTAATGTAAAAATAATGGGTACATTATAGTGCTTCATATTCATATATATATATATATAATATAGTTATGATTTCAAAAGCAAGAAACTAACAACATTCTAGTTACTTAATAATTTATGATGTTCCAAGTAATAAAATTTATTTTTTATTGAAAAAAAAGTTCACAAAAGGAGTAAAATTATCCACTTACCTTTAAGATAACAAGATAACTTCAACTTGAAATGTTGAACCATAACTTTTCAAAATAGCTTATTCAATTAGTTCACCAAAACCTAACAACCAACATCATCATCCAACTCACAAATTAAATTTTTAGTTTATCATAAAATCTTTTTAATTACATAAATCAAATCCTAAGACAAAAGAAAGCAAAGTTGAAAAGGTATGAATATACTCACTATTGGACATAAGGTCAGATTTTAACTTAACAAGAAAAAAAAGCAAGTGAGCTATTCTAAAGCAAATCACAGGTTTGACGGGAGTTGGGAATTGACCGATAAGCAAGACCAACCAGAGAGAAAGCAAACACTGACAAGCTATTGATTAGGATAAGAAGGAAGTCACCATGAAGTTGAGCAACAACCACACAAGTTGATTGGCATAGGTTGAGTGGCAGTGCATAGAGTTGAGTTGAGATGACCCACAATGATCAGAGTAGATGCCGAAAATGGAGAAAAGCAAAGGAGACCGAAGGAGGCTGTCCGACATCACTAAAAGAAGAAAAGAAGTAGTAACCAACTACTACACAGAAGAAGCCAAATAGAGGAGGAGGAATGGTGGAGCTAGATGATCGGCCGATGACTAGAATGAAAGGAAGGGAGAAGAAGTAGATAAAGAGTGCTCTATTTTTGAGTGTGAGAGAGAGAGAGAGAGAGAGCACTGGAGGTATTAAAGAAAAAAAAGAAAAGGAAAAAGAAAAGAAAAAAGGAAAATTGCATTTTAACCCCATAATAAAATTTGAACACTCATTATAATACACCTAATTTCAAAATTTTTCTAACAATTAAAATGTATATTAAACTATAATTTCTGTACTTTTAACACAAAATTTTATAAATTTACTACTAGCTTAAATTATTTGCTAAAATACTAAAGCCATACCAATTATTTTGAATTGCTATTTTAATAGTCAAACTATTCACATAAGTTAAACATCGCTAATAATTAGGCCACTTTCTTACTACAAAGTTCTATCTCCAAGTTCTCATATTGTCACTTTCACTCATTTCTACTTCTGATCAAGTGTACTATTTCGCATTCACATTCCTTATCATACATCCTTTGGATGCTAATCTCAATGTTTCAAAGGCTACTACCCAATAATTTCATTAAGGTTCTTTTAACACGTAATCCACTCATGATCTTTTATTCACATCTAAACTATCAGCTTAGGCAACATACTCATTAGTGGGTTGAAACCATGATCTAAAGAAAACTCTCATTTTAGTAAATTCAATCAGCATCATATAAAACTTAAGGTATGTACTAAACTTACAATGAAACTCTCATTTTAGTAAATTCAATCAGCATCATATAAAACTTAGGGTATGTACTAAACTTATAAGGAATTTATTACTTTGTAACCTCAAACAATTAACAAGATTGACTTTCGGTCATTCTTCCATGAACATGGACATCCTAAAAGTTATTTCACTTATGATCTAACACTACAGCAATTATTCTATTATCCCAAAACTATGGCAATTGAGCATTAACAATTCTAACCATTAAATATTTCAAAGCCAGGAAGAGTGTCATATACAACTCTCATTGTTTCCTTCTTAAGGACAATAAATGGTGATAGAATCTACCTTATTTACCTAACATTTAGTAACACACAACTACTTTGATCACATATCATTCAATTTCAACTCATAATTCACACTTAATCATCTATTATTTGATGACACCACGTAAATCACATCATTTCAATGACTTATGAATAAGAACATTTACTAAACTCAAATTAACCCATTTTTATGCATACAATACCACTTGAAAACACTTTTGATATGGATCCAAGGTGGTATTCTTTAATCCAACAAGGACATTCTGATCAAATCAATACATTCCCTTTACATAAGGCATTCAAATGAATTGAGAGTTGGCTATATGAGCAAGTTTCTTTAGAAAACTTACCACATAGTTTATAATTCAATACCAATGCTCCATTTGCCTTATCACTCTAAAAGTTATAACTCCCCTTTACCTCTTCATTGATTTCAAGGCCATGTTAGTATATATATACATATATATATATATATATACTTTTGGAAGTTCCTTAAAGAGCTTACTCCATGAATCCAATTTCCAATTCACACATAGCTCACCAAGATACACACATCAAATCAGTTCAAATGATCATTTCCACATTCAATTATCTAGCCAAATCAATATACAAACAATCATTTCCTCATTCAAGAGGCCACTCATAATTTTAATTTGCATTTTTTGATTTCTGAAAGAATCTTTTAAGGATCCATATCAACTAATTCACAACACATTTAATACAATGGAAACATTATGCTAATCAATCATTATCCAATTTACAAATTAATCAAAACAATAATAATAGTCTACTACTTAGTCATCCTATTATATTATCACTAACCTAACATGTGCCATTTATAATAACACAACAAAGAAAACCTCATGGCTCAAGTGAACTAATAAATAATTGAGTTCATAAACCCAATCATATAGTCCACACAACTATCAAGAAAAAATAATGGGCAATAACTCATTAGCATATAACATATAAAAATATTCCAACATTTTTTTCATTTCTAGGGTTTATGATTCAAATCGCCCATTTTTACACTATTTTCATGATCATGCTCACAAGAATAGAGTAAGCATTCATGTCGTGTGATTCGAATCAAAAATTGAATTAATTCTAATCATGATCATGATATCGTGCAATTCTAGAGTTCTCGAAGATTTGTAACTTTGAGCAAGCAGACTTGCATTTTGAGCTAAAACTTCTTGAGTTAAATCAAAGCATTCATATCTATCTCTCACTACTTTGATCAAGATTCTACTTGAATTTAAGATTTTGAGCTCGCGATCATGATCATATGCCTAATTTTACACACAATAGCTAATGTTTTTCTTTTAAAGCCTAATTTCAACAACTATAAATGCTCATATGACACTATTTCCATATATACTATTCAAAAACTTCAATCAAATCAACCATAAAACATCATGATGCAAGCATATCTTAATCTTGCTTAATTTTGGATGCTTAGCTAATTTACTTAAAACAAATTCCATATGCAACAACCTCATTTCCTCTAACCCAAAACTCTATAATCACATTCCTTCAATTAGATAACTTAACCAATTCCAATTCTCAATTCATTTTGATACTTATTACCATATTCATATCTATACAATCTCACACTTTCACATTTTGGTTCCAAATAATCACACCTTCCTATTACATACATAACCACCAATATGCCACCATTCCAATATTTTAATCAAATAACTTCAACTAAAACAAAACATGAACTAATATAAACTCAACCCACATTTAATCTCAAGGAAATTAAGCATCTTACAAATATGAGAAGGGTAAGTGATTTGCTCACCTTAGGGAAATTCATTGGTTAGAAAAGATCCTTCCAAGAGAGAGAATTAACCACACCACTTGAAATCTTTCTTCAATTCACTGAGGATAGTTGAAAACAACTACAAGCATTTTATATGTTTAGTAAAATAGAAGCTAGGGTTTAAAGGGTAGCATCTTGATTCATCAAGAAAAATTTGAACAAAGATGAAATTAGAGATGCAAGTACACTTACCCACTTCAAGAAAGGAACAAGAAACTCAAGTGGAGTTGTAACCATGCCTGAACTGCTGAAGTAGAGTAGCGATTCGTTTCCATGTTGCAAGGGAAGCTTCGGCCTCACTAGTTGCTCCTCTCGAAGCTCCATTATTGAACAGTGGTTAGAGGCTAATAAGGAGATGGTGGGAAGTGTTGAGAGCCTAGTGAAGCTGCTACTACTCTCCAATTTGCTAGTGCACCACTCGCATGAAGAAGAGAGGAAGAAAGAAAAAGGAGGTAACTAGGCTTTTCAAGGAAGAGAGGAAAAATGAGGAAAAATAAAAATCCTTTGCCTTTTATAGCATTTTTTACATCAAATATTAATAATAAATATAAATACTAAAAAGAGATAAAAGTCATTTGAACATATTTTTAATTAAATATAAGTTTAACTCAATAAAATGTGATCAACATATATCATTTCTTTCTAACTTATTAAAACTGAAAAATATTTGGTAAAATTCAAGTTGCAAACCTTGTTATCATTTATGTAGTATTTAATATAGAACATATGAACAACTATCAATAAAGGATAATGTATTTTTCAAAACACTTCTTAGTAACCTCTAGTTCATTTACATATCATTGAATGAATCTCAAAAACAAAGAAACAATCCAAAAGTACTATCACTTATTTTTGAAATCCACTTAATAGGCTTCAAAAATAAGATTTTCATTTTATAACAAAATAAATCAAATAGTTCTTCAATATTTGAAAACTAAGATAACTTTATCAAAAGGAACACGAATAGTTCATATTGATATTATGGAGATTACTCACTAGAGATTTTAGGACATTACAAGGTCATTTGCAAAAAATGTTGTATATCAAGGTAAACTAGAAAAGATGAGACCTATGTACAAATGTGAAATTTGTGTCATAAATTATCTTAACTCAGTAAATTAAATTCATAGGAACAATATTATAAGCAAAGATTTGATTTTATATAAAATGAGGTGATGCATAAAATTAGGCAAGATTTATCATGAGCAAAATGTTTGAAGTATATTACTTTGAATTTCTCTTAGAATGAAATATTTGTGGTAAATCCATTCAGTAATTATAATACCATAGCAAAAGTTTCATCACAAGTGTGCATGCATGGTGAAAATTTTCTTCTTATATCTAATCTTGATTACATCTCAAAATTTAAAAACTAAATAACTAAGTACAATAAAGGTAACATTTGCTTAGTACACCATATATATAGGATAAGTGTAGATAATATAAGGGTCATGGGATAATATTTGATATAATATGTATAATATATGTTTTTATACTGTACAATGTTTAATGGACCATTGCATAGTATATATAATTGTATATTACTTTTTTTTTATTTCACATTAGAAAACAATATGTATAATATTAAAGTTTAATTTAAATGAAGTTATCCTTATATGATAATGATGGTGGTAGAGGGAAGTAATGGTAGCGATGAGAGGAAGTGATGGTGGGTAAGGTGGTATTGGTGGGAAGAAGATAGTGATAGTGGCAGACTGATAGTTATATTTGATAGATGAGTTGGTGGTGATGTGGTGGCAGCAATGATGAACAATGGTATAGGTAGAATTAGTTGCTAATGAATGAATTGTAAGGATCAATGGTGGTTGGCAATGGTGGTCAATGTGTCACAGGCTAGCAAGTGCATGAACTAGATCATATGGCACTTACTATGTACCACCTAAAAGCAAGCCAGCTAATAGTTAGTCTTGTGACACCAAGGGACAAAAATATCAAGCCACAGAGCATTAAAGAGTGCAACTGAAAATAAACAATCAAAGCAAGCAATCCATTCACACATAGGGAAAAAGATAACACATTGCATTGCATAAAGCAAGCTAAAACAAGCACAACAAGGCACCCAAGAATGCAACACATGCAATGTGGAAAAATACGGGGCCTAATTGGATAAAATATGGGACAACGCAAATTGAAGAGGGGCTACTTTTTTGATATATATTAAGCCTCATTACATAGCTTGTAGTGTGTATGGGAGGCATCAAGCCACACACTCTAATCCTTAAATTAGTGCCACAACCTTCCAACTTAGGTCACTAGACATTCCCCCCTCAAAACCATTTTAAGCCAAAGGCCTAATGACATAACTAACATACTTTTTGTGAGTTGACAAAGGCCTTTTCTCTCAATTCGGGATGGGTTTTACACCTTATTTTACATGGAAAGCTAAAAATCCAAGGATCACAACCATGTGCTTATCTACTTGAACTGGACAAGTTATGTTGGTTGAAATTACATAAATAGCCGCAAAATAGGAAAAAATTGGAAGAATAGTATAGAAGTTGGATTCCCTCCAAATTCACGCTAGAAGACCTCTATACCATACTTGATTTATCCATCAAGTTTCATGTCAAATAGAGTATGTTTACCTACTAAACTGGTGTACAAGGCTAACTTGTGACATTATTCCCCATTCAGTTGGTCGACATCCTTGTACACTATTGCTTGAAAGGCTTAAATCTGCTCCTTGAAATATGCTAAATCTTTAATTTTCTCCCAGTCGATCTCCTCGTCTCCCAAACCCCTCCACTTTACTAAGAATTCTCTTCTTAGGTGCCTCCTCCTAATCACCACATGCTCTGCTAGAATCTTCTCTACTATTTTCTGCTTTGACTTATTGAGGTTGGCTTTTGGTGTAACAGGCTGGTTGCAAGTTAAATCTATAGTGTTTGAATGATATGACTTCAAGTTACTAACATGAATAATGGGGTGTATCTTTAGGCACTTCGGTGGAACAATCTTATAAGCTACTATCCTAACTTTTGGCAATGATAGGAACTAGCCCATCATACTTTTGAATCAATCTCTTGTCTTTGGTCCTCAGGCTCTTCAGTTGCACTAGCATCAACTTTATTAGTACAAGATCTTCTATTTTGAATTCTAAATCTCAGTGTCCCTTGTCTGCCCACTTTTTCATTCTTTTCGATGCTTTCTCTAAGTAAGCTTAGGCAACTTCCACATTCAACTACCAATATTTAGTGAAGTGGTGTGATTTTGGATTGACCCCTTGTAAGGCTCAAACACTGTATGGGGTAAGAGCAACTGCTAACCCATTGCAATCTTAAATAGACTTTTGTTGGTAGTAGAGCTTTTCTAAGCATTAAAGTAAAATTGTGAAACATCAATTAGTTCCGACCAATTATTCTAATTAGCACTTGCAAAATGCCTCTAATATTCCTCTAAAAGGCCATTAAATCTCTTTGTCTTGCCATTGGTTTAAGGGTGATAGCTAGATGAGATGTTGAGTTATGATTCTAAAAGTTTAAAAAGTTCATATCAGAAAGTCCCAGTGGATCTGCTATCTTGATCACTCACAATTTTCTAGGGAACACCCCAGTACTTAACCATAAACTAGAAAAATAATTGAGCTATCACATTTTTATGCAATACTTTGAAGCCAAGATGAAAATTCCATACTTTGAAAAACGATCTACTACCACCAAGATAGTAGACAAATCTCCCACTTTAGGAAAACTAGAAATAAAGTCTAGTGAGACACTCTCCTATAGCTTATTGATTACCTACAATGGCTCCAAAAGTCTTGTGGTCTTATCTCCTATGACTTTGTCTTGCTGACAAATGAGATAGGTTTTAGTGTAATTAACCACATAATCACACATTTGTGGCCAATAGTAACCATGCTTCAACAAGGCATAAGTTCTCTACAAATGTGGATGGCTTACCCATAAGGTATCATGACACTCCTTCAGAAGTACCTTCCTCAAGTCACCAACTTTGGAGACAAAGAGTCTTCTTCCTTTCATCCATAGTAGATTAACCTCTAGAACTAGTTGGTCTATCCCACCTTGTGCTCATACTTGAAGTCGAGTTCGACTAGGAACTCTTGCTAATGACCTTGATTTAGGGTTAACTTTGGTTAGGTGAAGAAGTGATTAATTGCCGTATTATCAGTCTTAACCATAAACTTTGACCTAAGCAAGTAATGTCTCTATACTAGTAGGTAATGAATTACCACTAGCATTTCCTTCTCCTATGCTATGTGTCTCCACTTAACTTCTGACAACTTATGGCTTTCATAGATATTAAGATGTCCCTCTTGAAGCAAAACTCCACCCAATGTGAAATCAAAAGCATCAGTCTGAACTTCAAAAGGCTTTGTGATATCTAGCAAGATGAGCATAAGGTTTTCAGTCATAACTCACTTCAAATCCTCAAATGTGGTTTGCGTCTTAGTACACCATCATACCACCCCTTTCTTCCAAAGGTCAATTACTGAGGTTGCCCTCTTGGAGTATCCTTCCATAAATCTATGATAGTAGTTGGCAAGCCCTGAAAAGAATCTTAACTCAGTCACCCTTGTTGGAGCTTCCCTCTCTTGCATGGCCCTCACTTTCTCCAAATCCATGTGAATGCCACCACATTCAATAATATGCCCAAGAAACTTATGCACTCCTGAGTGTATGAGCACCTATCCTGCTTCACATATAACTAATGTTTCCTTAATCTCTCGAATACCACTCTTAAATGTGCCAGGTGGTCCTCCATTGTGGAACTAAAAACAATAATAACATCCAAATAAATAATAGCAAATTTATCTAGATAGTCATGAAAAACCTAGTTCATAAGGGTGCATAATGTAGTAGAAGCATTTGTTAACCCAAATGGCATAACCATAAACTCGAAGGTGCCATAATGAGTGACACACATCATCTTCATCATGTCTCCATCTACCACCATAACTTGATAGTACCCGGACCTCAAGTCCAACTTCGTAAAGTAGCGGGCAGTGCTCGATTGATCAAAGAGGTCTTGAACAAAAGAGATAGTGTACTTGTTTTGCACTCTGACCTTGTTTAAGTCCCGATAGTCTATACACAATCAAAGACTACTGTCTTATTTTTTTTGAAATAATACCAGAGCCCTAACAGTGCTTTTGATGGTCAAATGAAACCTGTATCCAAGAGCTCATTCAATTGCTTCTAAAGCTCAACTAGTTCTGATGGTGCCATCTGGTAAGGTCCTCTAGCAGGGGGTTTTACACTAGGCAACAATTCAATTTGGTGATCAATAGCTCTTTGTGGTAGGAGTCTTAGAGGTAGTTGATCTGTCATCACATCTTCAAATATCTTCTGTACATTTTGGGTTTTTCAAGGCATAACTTCCTCTCTCTCACACTATTTGCCTGCAAGGACAACTACAAATGAAGGTTCTTGCCTCTTTATGCCCTTCTTAAGCTATAAAGTCGACAAAAGCCTAGTTTCTTTAGGTTGTTTGGTTTGCACTAGCATAGTGGTAGGGTTCTCACCCATGATTAAGAGATAGTTAATTGCTGGAACAAGCATGACCTGATGTGCCAAAAGGAACTCCATCCCTACCACCACATCAAAATCATCCATTTGGGTGACCATGAAGTCCACTCTTCCTTGCCACAACCCAAGCTTCACTAACACTTGTTTCACCGCTTCCACAGTAGTGAAAGCTTTAGAATTCAAAGCTTTCGTATAGCCTGAGTCCTTCTATAACTTCAAGCCTAGCCTTTTAGCTTTCCCTATAAGATGAAATTGTGACTTGCACCAGTGTCCACCATTATACTTATCATAGCCTTTCTGGTTATTTGTCCCTTCAGATATATAAGTCCCCTATTTGGCATTTTTTTCACACTCTCAGTCTTCTTCTTAAGTGCACTAAACCATAGTGTTCCCATTCTTGGAGGATCTTCCTCTTCACTGTCATTGTCCTTATTATCCTCTATTTGGTCATTCTTGGAGACTTGCATAACATTGAGGGCTGATTTTTTTAGGGCATTCTACCAGTCTATATGGGCCATTGCACAAGAAGCATGCTAGAGGCCTATTTCCCCTAGTGTTAATAGTATTATGGGATGATGTTAAGCTCATGTTGCTAAATTCTCCTTTGCTATTATCCCTTCCCCCACTTTTGCTCTTGCTAGACTTGTTTGATTATCCCCGGCTTCCACTAGAAGAAGACTTGTTGTTTCCCTGGGACTTCTTGCTAGGGTTGTCAACATAGAAGTCAATTAAGTGCTCTGTAATAATTAAGGCAGCAAGCAATTCCTGCACTCACTATCTCTAAAGTTCAATCCCTACCTAGGTTTCAGGTCTTCAAGAAAGTAAAACATCTTGTCTTTCTCAAACATGTCTCGAATGTCCAATAGTAATGCTGAAATTTCTTCACATATTCCCAAATAGCATCGATTTGTTTCAAATTATCAAGATGGCATCTAGTCATATACTCCACATTCTCTGGGAAGAATTGTGACTTCAACTTTCTCTTCAGATCTTTCCAGGAGTTTATGGTGCACTGACTTATCAGGATATCTCCATACTTTGTTCTCCAACAAAGTTTAGTATCATCAACGAGGTACATGGTTACAGTTGTCACCATGGCCTATTCCCAAGTAGCATTGATTTGTTTCAAATCTTGAAGATGGCATCTGGCCATATACTCCACATTCTCTGGGAAGAATTGTGACTTCAACTCTCTCTTCAGATCTTTCCAAGAGTTTATGGTGCACCGACCTACCAGGATATCTCTATACTTTGTTCTCCAACAAAGTTTAGCATCATCAACGAGGTACATGGTTGTAGTTGTCACCATGGCCTCTTCAAAATTTGGTCTTATTGCCTAGAAGTATTAATCCATATTGAAAAGAAAATTCTCCAACTCCTTTGCGTCTTGCACACCACCATAGGAGCAAGGCTTAAGCACTCTCATACACTCGTATTTTGGCCCTCCATGGTTAGGGCCATGGTTCTCAATAGCTCACATGAAAAATCTCAGTTGGGCCTTAACATCTGCTAGCTTGGCCCTTAGATCTTAAACTGTGTCCCCCAAGTTGCCTTCAATATAGGATAACACAAATTAAAGAGAACCTACTTCTTTGATTCATATTAAGCCTCATTATATAGCTTTGAGTGTATAGGGGACGCACCAAGCCACACACTCTGACCCCTAGACTAGTGCCACAATTCCCAACCTTGGGTTGTCAGGCACTCCCCTTAAAGAGCATTTTAAGCTAAAGGCCTAATGGCAAGACTAGACATACTTTTTTATGAGTTGACATAAGGCCTTTTTTCTCAACTTGGAAAGGGTTTTACACCTTATTTTACATCACAGAAAGCTAAAAATCCAAAGATCATAGTCATGTGCTTATTTACTCACACTAAATAAGTTACTTTGATTGAAATTACATAAAACCCCCAAAATAGGGAAAAATTGGAAAAATAGTACACAAGTTGGATTGTATCCAAATTTATGCTAGAAGACCTTTATACCATGCTTGATTTATCCACCAAGTTTCATGTCAAATAGAGTACATTTGCCTATTAAACTGTTGCACAAGGCCAACTTATGACATCATGGTAGGCTACCATCATATTGGTGGCACTACTAATGATAGTTGCAGTGGCAATGACAGTGCTAATGGTGATAATGATAGATGGTAATAAGTAAAGAATAAATTGGTGGAGAAAAAATATTTTTCTTATTTTGTTAATATAAATTTTACTTATTAGACCTTACCTTTCACCTAAAATGATATATATCATTATATGATACTATATGTATAGCAAAGAAAGATGGTATACGACTAACTATATAATGACTTGATTGTATAACTGATCCTATACTATTATATCTTATATAATGGCCCAAAATGGGATCTTAGATATACATTGTTATGTATTTAGTAAACTTTCAAAATTTGAAAAATTAATTCTTATCTCATCTAATTATAAGTAAATATTAGTTTAGAGGAGATTTTAAGTTTGTTTCTTTACATTTAGTCAAATTCGTTGTTTATTTCTCTCCATTCTCTCCCTTTTTGTTCATTATAAAAATATAAATTCCACCTCACCGCAGTTAATATAAATTTTGGTTAAAATTAGTTCTTAACCAAATATTAGACAAACTAATGATATGGGAGTGCATGCCAAACTCTAAGAATAGTTAACTATCTACAATAGAGTTTTCGTTTTCTGAGTTTAAATTTCGTCTATTGATAGCCTAAAATTTTTTACACTATCAATAAATAAAAAGGTGTTACATCATTAAAAAGATAAGAGTAATTACGAATTTAATTAAAAATAAGAATTTAAACAATTTTTTCGTGACATAATAATAGATGAAAAAATGATAATATAAAGCTTCGTTATAGTGTCATCGGATCAAATTTATATTTGTATAAAAGTTGATTTTCATTTAGTTATTTTTATCTAGCCATTTTTTCATTTCTCTCTGCTATCTATAATTTTAGTTCATTTGTAATTTAAACTCTTCGCTTAAATTTTAAACAAACTAGCTATAATTATAATATAAAATAAACTGCTTTTAATTAAGATTTTGAAATCAACTTATAATTATTTGGTTATGAGCCATTTTTATAAACCAACAAACACTTCCTCATATAAAACTAGATTGTATTTACTCAGATTTACAAAACAATTTTGGTTGTGAATTAATTTTACATTTTGGTAAACACTTCCTCTGCTCTCCCATTCCTAACAATAAAGAGACATGTTTAGATACGTAGTTGTATATATTTTAAAAAAATTCTTGCTCAGTCGCGTAGCCAAAAATCATATTTAATGAGATCAATTCATTTAAAAAATCTGTCACTTTCCTGTACGTACTTGAAAGAAAATGTGTGTGTGTGTGCGCGTGTCTCTCTCTCTCTCTCTCTCTCTCTCTCTCTCTCTCTCTCTATATATATATATATATATATATGCATTTTTGTAAATATTAATTCTTTTTTATGATTCTTGTAACTTTTACAAAATTTTGTAATTTTTTTTAGATGTTAAATGTTTGTGTTACAAACTTTGTGCATGAAGTTGTAAATTTTACATATTTATTACAGAACCTGCTTGTGCAATATTTTTTAAAAAATAATGAATGAGTTTAGATTTTATAGGGAAAAAACCTATAAAAAATTATCACAACAAAAATCTTTTATTGAAAAATTAAAAAGATTAGGATTAAATATTAAAACTGTGTCAAGTGAAGAGATATTTACTTATTAGAAAGATTCAATAAGTTGACTTCTGTATACTACGCATAAGCAAGTATGTCAATTGCCATTGCTTTGTTGATAAAATTGTGAACTTTCGATTTGAAATAACTTTTTGTATCTACTGAGGTCAAATAATGTTATTTATCAGATCAAATTAGTATTTATAGCATATATATATAAAAGATTTATATTTCCATTTACTAATATATAATGATTTAACCCTCGTGTGTTCCACTTGCTCGCCCTTTGTCACGCTACGTATACAATAATTTTCACAACCTTCAATAGGCTATTGTTCTTTCTTAAATTATTTTATAAATCATAATCTGACGGTTAAAAGAAATGATGTGAAATATACACAAATGTATGTAACATTATGTTATGTAAATATATTTGATCTCTGAAACCAGAAGTATTAATTTTTTGTTATCCTGTTTCCACATGTTTTGTTAGAATGTTTTCAGTTCACTTCATTGTGAAACAGAAAACGACGCCGAAGTGCTCACATGATTAGTCTACAACAATAATCCTTTGTCAATTTTTTTATCTATCATTTTTTAAAATATTTTTTACCTCCTAAAATTTTTCAATTGGGGCAGATCGACAGAGATACAAGAATAAGGTCAGTAGTGCATGACGGAAGTGATCTGCCAAACACACTCCGACAGTCAACTTAATTCCTAAAGTAGAGTTTTAGTATGCGTAGTGAATATGATTTGATGTGGAGATTCTTGTTGGTATATATAGGTGTCGAGCATGTCAATTGATATGCTTCGGAGCGAATGAAAAGCATTCACGTGTTTCTAATACATTGTGGCATGAGTGAAATTCTTGTTTGGTAGCTACTATGATCGCGTTACTTGTCCATGCATGAGTCACGCCAATTGTTATGTGACGATTAGGAGGTTAACTTGTTCAAGTTTTTTTATGACCAATTCTATGCCACAAGCCGATCAACCAAGTGCTATTAGTCATTTGACTTAGGCCTAAACCCTTGTCCTTCCTTTATGACTGTTTCCTTGGATTGTTCGAATTGGGCCTAACTGTCATGTGCTTGATTAAGTCAATTAACTTGCTGTTGGTCTGAGTCTTCGTTGATCGACTATAGCCCTATGCAATCTCAAGCTTTTGGTTTTGAGTGGCTTGCTCTTATTATAGGGGCTTGGTCTTACTTGCTATGACATGGATTGTTCGATCAACTATGGCCTTAGGCCATTTTGAATGGCTTGATATGTTGCAAAGTGTGTGCTAGTCAGCAGTGATATAAGCTGACATTCGACTAATTTCTTCAAATGATTTGCTAGGTACAGACCAAAGTTGATCAATCTGTCTGCATAGGCTAATCGACTGATCATATCCTCACCAGTCATTCGACTGTGACCATGCAAATTGTTACCTTCCAATGATCTAATGTGCTTGGGCTAATCAATCAGTCATAGTCTAATGATTTTTCATTATAGCCTATGTCATTTGCCTTCCTGCACCTATACGATGTTGTTCAACTAAGGGTGACTTCTCATATCCTATGCTAGCTAATGCGCAGATGTCTTCTTTTGATCAAATGTTACTTTGTCATGTGGTCACTTGACTTTCTATCTTCATCTTTACTTTGCTTTCATGTTTTGGCCTCTACCGAGCTATTTACTTTGCTAATTTTGTTGGTGCCTTTAAGGGCTTCCAAAGGGTTGATTGCTTTAACTTCTAAGGGTCATTCAACCATTTTATCCTTTAATGAATCGTTCAACCACTTTGACTTTCGATGGATTGTTCGACCATTCTGACCTCCAATAACCATTTACGTACTTTTGCTTAAGTATGAAGGAATTGCTCAGTCTAGAAGTGCCAAGGACTATTCAGACTTAAGGTGTCAAGGATATACTTAGGCTTTTGGTGCTGAGGGACTAGTCATTCTTTGAAATGCAGAAGGGATTGCTCAAATTTTGCATATCGAGGGGACTACTCGGTCTTTGAAATGTTGAAGGGGCTACGCGGTCTTTGAAGTACCGAGGGACTACTCAATCTTTGAAGTGCCATTTGGACTACTCGGAACTTGAGGGAACTACTTGGTCTTGGAAGTGCCGAAGGAATTGCTTGGGCTTTCAAGTGCTAAGAGGGTACTCAAGCTTTGTAGATCAAGGGGACTGCTTGGTCCTTGATTTTGAGCTCGTGGCTCAATCTTTTTTATTGCCTTTTACTGTTTTCTTTCCTTCATTTGATTGATCGATCAAACATGTAGTTCCTAATTTTGAGTTTTGTCACTCGTTTTTACCATTTTTTGACTTGTGTGAGCTCTTCTTGATAGGTTGATTGATCATAGCTAAGAGATCCTACAATGAAAAGAGTTAGCTGTGCAATGTGGAATGGATCCGTTGAGCATGTTCCAATATTTAAGTTAGTGATCATTCAAGAGAAGCATAGGTTAATATGTGTATAAAAGTGAGGGATGATACTTATTGTGTTTTTATGAGCGATCCCTTACTTTTGGTTAAATGCTAAGCCTTTCTTGTGGGATAAAGAGCTAATCATCTTCTAAGCTTTTGGGTCAATTGACACATGCGAGGATTGGTATGTGTTAGGATGAGCATTTGAACTTTGCACATTTTTTGTTGCCTTTTAAGGAGCTATAATATTTCTTATGATTTTGTCATTCCCTACTATTTTCCCTCATGGCTGACTAGCATTTTTTAAGTAAGAGGTGTTCTTTCTTATTGGCTCCATTTGACATGTTTCAAGCGAGCACTACTTCTTCAATATTTATATATTTTTCTAACCAAGCCAACATCTCCAACAAGGGCAATGTTAGGCGCTTTGCTAAGGACATAGAAAAGTGCCCCGATCGTAGTCTTGAACTGACCTAGTGCACTACTACCCCTTCATTGAGGTCTTTGATTTCCAAGGCTAGGGTATTGAAACGAGCAAGATACCTCTGTTGAAAGCTGAGTAGAGTAACCAATGTTTTCTTGATTGCTTGAATAGTGGTGAAATGAGTGGAGAATGCTTTAGCTAGCTGCTGCAAGCTATTGATCAACTAGCAAGGCAATGCCATGAAGCATCGCAATCTAACTTTCTTCAATGTTGTTGAGAAGGTTCGACACTTGATAGCATTTAAGGCTTTAAATAACAACATGAATGTCTGAAAAGCTTCCAAGTGTTTTTAAGGGTCTGTTGTTCCATTGTAGGGGTCAATATGAGTTGGTGGCTTGAAATGGCTAGGTAGCAGAGTGGCCATCATAGCCGCCAAGAAGGGTTAACTATCTTTATGGCAAGATGAGAGTTGTCTAGACCTTTAAGTGAGATCAATGGTTAGGTTCTGTGGACCATATGGATCATAAATGTGATCAGTGGGAATTTGATGGTAACCATTAAATTCGTTTGGGTTTCATGGGACTTGATTAGTGATTTGTGGAAGTTGCATTTGAGAAGTCTAGATTTGAGAGTTTTGTGATTAAAGATTCTGGCAGTTCTGTATCTAGGTAGTTGCTAGGTTCATTGAATTAAGAGTGATTTGGTTTGAAGGTTGCTCATGCTGAATTGGGTTTTGGTGTGGTTGGTAGATTTGCAATCCTTGTGGTGGATTGTGCGATAGAACAAGTTGAAGGTAAGTGGAGAAAGCTATCAAGATTTGACTGAGAACAAAATTGATTTCCTTGAAAACAAGACTTAATGTTTAAAGAGGTGGTGAAGGAAGAATTAGTTAGACACGTACATGATGGAAAGCTTCTAACTCTACTTGCAATTGGCTAACTTGCTATGCCAAAGTATCGCATTCAAGTTTAGCAATTATTCTTCGAGCTTCTTCCGTCATTTGATCATGGTGGTGCTATTCTCTCGCCCTTTTACAATGACGCTTCGAAGATGGTGAAACGTGAGCAAAATGAGAGAGAGATCCATGAGACATTGTGGCTAGGAAAGCCATAAATAGTGCCAAATGAAACTCTTCAACTAGAGTGGATTGATAGAGAGGGATTGTGCATGATGGCGGAGTGACTTATACAAGGAACAAGGTTAGCAGTACATGACGAAAATGATCAACTGAGCACACTTTGACGTTTAATTTAATTCTAGAAGCAGAGAATTAAAATGTGTAGTGATGATGATCTAAGGAGGAGATACTTTAGTATATATAGGTGTCAAGCATACCAGTTGGTATGCTCCGGGGTAAATAAAGAACATCCACGTGTTTCTAGTGCACTGGTGGCATGAGCGAGATTCTCACTTGGTTGTTGTTGTGATCACGTTACTTGTGCATGAATGAGTCACACCAATTGTTTTGTGATGGTTAGGAGGTTATCTTGTTTAGGTTTTCTGGTGACCAATTCCGTGTCACAAATCGATCGACTAAGTGCTATTGGTTGTTTGACTTGGGCCTATACCTTTGTCCTTCCTTTGCGATTGTTTCCTTGGACCATTTAACTTGGGTAGATTTGCCATGTACTTGGTTAAGTCAATTGAATTGTCCTATGCAACCTCAAGCTGTTGCATATGAGTGACTCACTCTTATGGTAGGGGTTTGGTCTTACTTGCTATGATGCGGATTGTTTGATTGACCATGGCATTGGGCCAGTTTTGAATAGCTTGATATGTTGTAGAGTGTGTGCTTATTGGCAATGATATGGGTTGGTCGTTCGATTGATTTCTTTAGATGATTTGTTAGGTGCGAACCTAGATTGATCGATCTGCCACGTCTTGATCTAGTTGTTTAACTGTGGCTATGCAAATCGCTACCTTCCAATGATCTACTTCGCTTAGGCTGATCAATTAG
>JANHAO010005494.1:0-22586 GCA_026873985.1 Saraca asoca | reverse complement strand
ATATAACAAAAAATATAATAATTGAATTGCCATTAAAACGTAATATAATGTATGCAAACAAACAATCATCCCATGATTGGCTTCTGGGGCATACACCAACAGGAGTCCCTTGGATTGAGCTTTTATCTATTAGTTTTCCATTTCTTTATTTATGTTTTGTCATGCATTAAAGCTATTTGATTTAATTCATAGTTGTTGATGATCAATTTTGATAATTAGTCAACCAAAGGGTTCCAGAACCTAAACTACTATGAAAGCAGTGAAGATATGAAGAAACCATAAAAGCAAGAAGAAGAAGAACAAAGTGAACACACAGGGTTTTTGATGTGGTTCAGTTAAAGCCAATATGATCCCTACATCCATGGTGGTTGTATTTGCTATTTACAGTAGTTTCACTATTCAATTTATTAGAGTTGCAATATTCATAGCTCTCTTGATATTTTTTCAGGGTTTCTGCATGTATTCTCTTACTCTATGTTATAATGATCTCCCCTCCTATTTATAGAAGTAGGGAAGGTTACAAGTTGTAATTTAACATTGTAAAACTATAATTATAGCTACATCAGGCAATAAATGCTAAGCATCAGGTAATAAATACAGGATAAATCATTGTTAGTCTTAGGAGGCTAATTCACCAGTTGGAAGTGTGTTTCATTCTATTGACTAGACATTTGCTATTTTCAATTACGTCAAGGGGCTCGCTGAGACCTTAGACTGTTAGAGGCTTCGAGCTCATAACAGGCAATCTGCTGACTGGTTTTTATGACCTTGCTCTAGAATGGGTTGGCCTTTTTGCCTTATTTTGGTCCATTGGGCCTTTGCTGGCCTATTTTACTCAGTCTCGAGAAATGCCTATAACATTAGCCCCCTAACTCGTAGTTCACTATGTGAGCTGGGAGTTATTTCTTCTATGGTGTTTCACATCATTGGCTTTTGTTAACAGTTTGTAGAGTGTTGTCATTTCAAACCCCCAGTCTTTCATTTCATCTACTCTAGGCCATACCTTTTATTGTGCGTGTTTTATAGCTATTGGCATGGTAGTCCTATTTTCTTCTAGGCTGTTTGATCGAGAACAACCAGATGTTCTCTGTATTCTTCAGTGAAACCAAGCTAGTCTATATAAGGGATGAGAAGCCCTTCTTTTTCCTCAAAATGATCCGATGGGTGCTTTAGTTAAGCCCCCCATGTTTCTAATGGCTTGGATCTTTACTAGAGATCTACGTGATGTGTATGGCATGCCAAGGTAGTCCCTTTTTGAGGATCCTAGGAAGTTTTGTTATGGGAAGCTTTTGTGGACAATTCCTCTCTGAGGATCCAAGGAAGTTTTGTTATATTCCTTCATTCCTTCTCCATTTTGACATGCTAGATGATGTAGTTTCTTCCTTTTGCTCTTTGATTTTCTTGCATGGCGATCCAATCTGGTCAGTTCTTTAACCTTCTTACTCAGTTGAGTAAACTATTTGGCTTTGAGTACCTTATAAGCACCTAAGTAAGGGAATAAGTTGTTAGCTCAGAAGGAAGGTGAGGAAGAGTTAGAGCAGTTTGGCTTGTTTGCTACTTGCAAGATCTAGCCCTTAAGGGTAGTTCCTCTTGTGTATTATAGTTGTAGACTTGTTAGGGTTCAACTCTTCCTCAGTCAATTGCAGGCTTGCTTTAATTTGTATCTTTGAGTCTTCATCTAAATCCACCTCTATGAATGAGGTTCTTAATGAAACTTTCAG
This sequence comes from Saraca asoca, assembly GCA_026873985.1. Classification (NCBI taxonomy): domain Eukaryota; kingdom Viridiplantae; phylum Streptophyta; class Magnoliopsida; order Fabales; family Fabaceae; genus Saraca; species Saraca asoca. The sequence continues at coordinate 20,865 of JANHAO010005494.1, read as the reverse complement.
TTCGTTGCTTTTCCAAATGTTATGTTGAATGCTTCATTTATCATAAAAGATTGCATGCGAGCTCTTTATGAATAGATTTCTATAGCTAAATAGATGCTGAGTTAAAAAACCAATCAGCTATATTAATTTACCTTAATGAATTTGACCACTACAATGTCTCAGTTGGTATTGCGCTTTTAGGTCACATAGGGCTATGAATAAAAGGTCACAAGAGGATTGTGCCTTATCATAAACTAAATGTCGAGGTAGGCTACATAAGGGTTGTGCCTTAGTGAGCACAAAGTTGGGTGCCCAGTGAGTGATTAGGTGCACCGGAGCTGGCACTTTACACGTAGTGGGCGATTAGGTGTGCCCGAGCTAACATGAGGTTGAGTGCATAGTAGGCAATTAGGTGTGCCCGAGTTGACATGAGGTTGTGTGATTAATTAGGTGCACCCGAGTTGAAACAAGGTCACATAGGCGATAAAGTGTACCCAAGTTGATGTAAGGTCATATGCACAATAGGCGATTAAGTGTGCCTGAGCTAGCATGAGGTTACGTGGGCAATTAGGTGTACCCGAGTTAAAGCGAGGTGATATGGGTGATTAGGTGCGCTTGAGTTGAAGCGAGGCCATGTGGGTAATTAGATGTGCCTGACCTAATGCAAGGTTGAGTGCACATTAGGCAATTAAGTACACTCGAACTGGCATATGGTTGCATGGGTGATTAGGTGCACCCAAGCTGACTCAAGGTCGAGTGCGTAGTGGGCAATTTGGTATGCCTGAACTATCATGAGGTCAGGTGGGTGATAAGGTGCCAAGTTGATGCGAGGACAAGTGTGTAGTAGGTGATTAGGTGCGCTCAAGTTGATATGAGGTCGAGTGCGTAGTGGGTGATTAGGTGCGCTCGAGCTGATGTAATGTTAAGTATGTAGTGGGCGATTAGGTGCACTCAAGCTGATGCAAGGTTGAGTGCCCAATGGTTGATTTGGTATGCCCAAGCTAGCACCAGGTCCCATGGGCAATTAGGTACGCCCAAGTTGAAGCAAGGTTGAGTGTGCAGTGGGCAATTTGGTGTTCCCGAGCTTATACGAGGTCAAGTGCATAATGGGTGATTAGGTGTGCTCGAACTGGCACGATGTCACCTGGGTGATTAGGTCCAACTGAGCTAATACGAGGTCGAGTGTGTAGTGGGTGATTAAATGCACCCTAGTTGGCACTTTGAACATAGTAGGCAATTAGGTGTGCCTGAGCTGATGTGAGGTCAAGTGCATAATAGGTAATTAGGTGCGCTCGAACTAGCACAAGGTCGCATAGGTGACTTGGTGCACCTAAGCTGACATGAGGTTGAGTGCCTAATGGGCAATTAGGTGCACCCTAGCTGGAACTTTGAGCACAGCAGGCGATCAGGTATGCCTGAGTTGACACGAGATCGAGTGCGTAGTGGGAGATTATGTGCGCCTGAGCTAGCATGAGGTCACGTGTGTGATTATGTGCACCTAAGTTAAAGTGAGGTTGCATGAAAGATGCATCTTTAAATGGGTTGCTCATGAAATAGCCAGAGAACTGTAGCTCGTAGGTTATGATCTGTGATCTAGTAGGTCGTTTGACACACTTCTTATTTTATCTGACTCTTTAATTTCTGTGAGCAGTGTAATGATTACCATCTTTAGTGAGCATTTCTACCAAGTTGGCGAGGACTAAATACTGGCATGCTCTAGGCTATCAGATCATGGGTATTCAGAGAGTTCCTGGATCTAATGGTTAGACCATGCATAATAAAAGCTGGGAAAAGCTCTTTTCCCTTTTCCATTAGTCATTTGAAATATGGCATCTACAAGCTCTTCTTCTCCATCTTCTCTGTTGGCTCTATGACCATTTGTTGCCATTCACAGCCTTCAGCCCTGTTCCAACATTTCCAAGCCTATTAGGTCAAGTTCCAATTATTAAGAACTGATTTTGCTCATGCTTCAATCCTCTTTCTCCATTTAGCATGATAAGTTTCTTTCCCTAGCTCGTTATTTCTGGGTTTTTGTTTTGAGGTCCTTGCAAGCTTGTTTGTTTGCTGTTGACAAAAATTAGAATGTTCGCTGAATTTTTGTGTTTTTCCTTAAGTTGTGTTTAGTCTATTTGCTAGTAGATTCTAGGGTTTGTGATGGTGGTCTCCAATTAGCTTTCTAGGCTTTAGTAGCCCAATAGTCAAAATCCCCTTAGTATTTTAAGTTTAGATCTCGGTGACTTGAGGCGTATGTGACCCTTTATTTAGGATGAACTTCTTATAGTTAGGGATCAGTCTATCTCCAGTGACCTGATCATTTCTTTTTCTTTTAATGTAGATGTATCCACCTTATAGACACTATAATCACTGAATAGTCAGTGAAGATATTGAGTCTTCTAAAGAGAGTGGGGAGCCGCTCCATGTCGTAGGGGGCGTGACCTCTCAGAGTGGCAAGGTTGCAAGTAGGTTCATAGCTCACTCCAGACCAAAGGGTTCTACAGCTCACTCCCCTTTCAGACATTATCCTTCCGATGTCAAACTCAGAGAGCTTGGAGAGAAAGTTGACACATACTTTTTTCCCAAGGGTTACTATATTTTAGCACCATCTCATAGCGATCATGCTGCTCACCCTTCTCAGAAGTTCATAGCAATTAGTATGCAACACCTCAGTGATGGATTTAGGCTCCCAGTTCCCCCTTATGTAATCTATTTTTTGAATAAGTTAAAACTTTCTCCTTTCCAGCTAACTCTCAATGCATATTCCAACTTAACTTCACTAGCACTTATCGATTTGGAAAATATCCTTCCACCCCTTTCAACTGAAGTCCTTTGCCACCTTTATAGTATTAAGAGCATCAGACAGCGAGAAGGGATTTACTACCTCTTGGCCCATCCTTCCAAATACAAGAAGATTTTACCTCAAGGGGATGCCAAGGGGAAGTCCAATGTAGGTCATTATAAGCCCGTTGGTTTATGTTTCTTGCCCATTCTTGTGTCATCTTCAAAATTTTGCATTCATTATGAATCCAAGTAAGTGAGCTTGAAGGATGCAAGCTAACTTTGTCTTTTACTTTGTTTCAAGTTTGAATTTTTTGCTACATTTTTTGCAGATAGAGCTAGGAAAGAGAAACCAGAGTTAAGTGCGGAGGCAATCGAAGTGCTTGACCAGTTTGCTATCTCTGAAGGTTTTCAAAATGATTTGAAATTTGATGAAGAGCATCTATGGGCACAAAGACTCTCTCTTTCCCTTAGTATTGAGCTTTTTAACATCTCACAAGATATCAGAGCTTGCAGAGTAAAGGAGGTTGCTCCAATCAATTTCAAGGAGCAAAGTGATATAGGGAGAGTTAATCTTATTAGATCTCTTCCCTTAGCTAGGTCAAGGTATGCTACCACTCCAACATCTGCTTAAGTTGGTCATCCTTCCTCCTTGGTGGTCGTAGAGGGAACTTTTTTGGCACTGACCCCCATTTCATAGCTAGGGCCAACTAAGGTCGAGAGAGTGCCATTAAGGTCTCTTGATCATGGTGAAGGGTCTTTAGATAAACCCCTTCCCAAAAAATAGAGGTCCAACAAGGGGAAGGAGATTGTCATTAGCCCAATGGAAGAGTCCGAGGGCATACCAGAGAACACATCTGAAGGTTTGGGTCCAAAGATGCTGGCATTCTATGATGTTCTTCATAGTAATGTGGACCGAATTTTGGGGACTCACACGAGGTCATTGGAGTATGAGGAGATACGCGGTAGTGCCTTACTGAGCATATTAGCTCGCCACTGTCTGCTGGTTAGTATCATTCTTCCCTAATTTTACCATTCCTTGGTAGGTGATCTAATCTTATTTGATCTTTTTAGGGGCTATTGGAAACAATAAAATTAAGCGAAGAGGTCATAATTTGGGAAGAGGAGTAAGACAAGCTACAAAACAACCTAGCTATTGTGACTAGGAAGGTAATGAAGTTGAAAATGAAGTTGGAGAATACTGAGACCAAGCTGTAGACTATTGAGGTTGGAAAGAGGAGGGCCAAGGAGGCCTTGGCTCATGAGACAACTAACTTAACGTCGGGACTTTGCAAGGAAAATGATGAGTTGAGGCAAAGGAAAGAAGAGCTGGTAGTACTGGCAAGGGGAGCTAAGGTCCTTAAGAAGAGGGCAGAGGCTACTAGGGAGAGGGTAACTTACGATGAGGATAGGGCAACATGAATTAAGGATGAGATCTAGCAAGCTGAAGAGAGGATCGCCCGGGATGAGGAGGAGACTACTCGAGTCAAAGGGGAGACTTCCGCCATGATTGCGTAGGCCAAAGGGGCTATGATTTCTGACACTACCGATAGCTTCATGTATACTTTGTGGCAGAAACATCTAGATATGGACTTTAAATTTTTTGGTGGAGAAATTGAGGCAATTATTCAAGGCTTTATAAAGGATGCAAAGGCAACTTCACCCCCAGGCACTGAAATTATTGGTGATCTTCCTGCTTGGGACAACGACCAGGTCAACAGTAGCTCGCTGGTATAGGAAAGAACTATAGCAAGACCTGAGTAGCAACTAATAGAGAATTCATCTACACCTGTTGTTCACTCCTCAACTCATCAGTACCCATATGTGCTTTCAACCTCTTCATACATTGTGCCTCCATGTTTTTGCTTTGTACCTTATATTTTTGAACATTTTGGATGTATTTCTATTTGTTAATCATATGTAATTGAAATATTTTTATTAATCTTTGTGTGAACTATTTACTCCGAGGTTAATCTCTTCAATTCTATTGTTTGCTCTGATTTTCCTTTTGAATTCTTTGTTAAATCATATATTCAAATGTGTTATACACTAAAAATGGCCTCATGCGAATGAGTCCCCGAGGATCAGCCCTCGCATCTCAGCAAAAAGCCTTCGAGAGCCCAAAGAGTGTGAGCGTCAAGCCTTGCCCTGACTGCCTTGCTCGACCGTGGTCTGAAGGATCATGCCTCAGCAATAACAGGCTTGAACACTGGACCAGCGGCCGCTCCCCTCACACCTGCTCCCTCGCTACGGCAAGCCTAAGCAGCTTCCCCGAGAAGCTCTCACTGGAGACATCAGAATATCTTGCCTAATGCATTGGCGGCTACGAAGCCTACTTGTCGGCCTAGGAGGGCCTACTTCACAGCCCATTGCCGGGGTGTAGTCTCCCTAGTGTCTTTTCCCATTTAATTGATGTAACATAACTGTAGCTAGCATTAAATGCATTAAATACATGCATGCTCTCCTTCTTCTATAAATAGGATTGCCTTGTTAGCAGAAGGGGGAGAGAGGCCAATCTTGTACACACAAAAACTTATACATATTATCAATAAAATCTCCGCCGTGGACGTAAGGTCCGGTGCTGCCCGGATTTGGCCGAACCACGTAAAAACATTGTCTTTCCTTCTCCCTCCTCCTCCTCTGGACCTTCTTCCTGACACTTCAAGAGTGGCATTGATTCCTGAACTCTACATTTTGTTGGCCGAAGTTTGGTTCTCCTCACACGGACCATATTTCGCCATTAACAAAATGTTTTGCTACTAAATCATGACTTTGTGCCTGGATGTTAAATCAGTCGGTCTTTTTAACTTTGAGATGATGAACCAAGCTATTGATCTGAATGCTTGATTCGTGAGCTGAATAGTGCATCACCAACATGGATTGTAGTAGATGAAATATGAGCTTCTTAGCTTCCCAAGATAATTGGTTAGGCTATTATCTTAGAATATAACTTTTCATTGAGCATAAGTAAGGTTAACTTTGAAATCAATTCATGTCAAATAGGGAATACATTAGAGAATTCTTAAACACAAAATCAAAAGAGAATTTTTGGAACTTTTTATTTGAAATTTAAATAATGGTATAGAATTATAAAGCCAAGCTTGCCCTTATTGATAGTATGGTTAGAGATGCATGACATTCCATGCTCAAGGGAATTCAACCCCATCTACACTTGTCAGGTGGTATGATCTGTTACCCAAACTCTCCTTTATTACGTACGAACCTTCCCAATTTGGACCCAGTGTTCCTTTGCTAGGCTTGTAAGCTCATGGTAAGATAGGGCATAGCACAAGGTCACCAGCTTTGTAACTCTAAGCTTAGACCTTTTTATTATAATGCCTTGCAACCTGCTGTTGATAAGCTACAATCCTAAGATAGGCCATATCTCTTGCTTCTTCGATGAGGTCAAGATTTGCGATGTGCAGTTGGTTATTATCCTTCGGATTGAAAGTTACCCTTTAGTGTGAAGTTAGTTTTAACTCTATCGGTATCATAGCTTCAGACCCGTAGATCACCGAGAGAGAAATCTCTCCAGTAGTACTGTGAGCTATAGTTCCATAAGCTCAGAGTACTGTTGGTAGCTCGTCTACCTATGCTCCCTTTTTGGCCTCTAGTTTCATCTTCAAGATCTATTTGATGATCTTGTTTATCGCTTCAACTTGTTTGTAGGCCTGAGGATGGTCTGCTATTGAAAAACTCTTCACAATCTTAAGTTGTTGCAAAACTCAATGAACTGTTCACAGGTGAATTGGGTTCCATTATTGGTTACAATTTGCTGGGGCACTCCAAACTGATAGATGATATTGTTCTAAAATATTTTTTTTTGATCTTTAAGGAAGAGATTTCCACTAATTCTTTTGTTTTCCCCTATTTGGTGAAGTAGTCAACGGCTACCACTGCGTGCTTGCAGTTCCCACAACTTGTAGGGAGAGGCCCGATCAAGTCAATTCCCCATATTGCAAAGGGCCGAGGATATTGAAGGCAGATCGGAGGAGCTCAGGGAATTTTAGCAAACCTTTGACATTTGTCACATTGTCTAACAAAGTGATCATGTCCTTTTTTATAATTGGCTAGAAGAAACCTTGCTGAAGTGCTTTTTAAGCTAAAGATAGCTTCCCAGCATGGTTTTCGTAGTGTCTAGTGTGAATTTCCCCAAGAATGGAATCATAATTAGGGCCATCGATGCATCTAAGGTGTGGAGCTAAAAAGCCCCTTTCTATAAAGCTTGTCATTAATAATGAAATATCTAGCAGCTCAAGCTCGTGTACGACGTGCTTCTAACTTGTCCTCTGGGAGCTCATTGTCTTATAAGTACTTTAAGATTGGACTCATCCGTGAGCTTTGAACCTCAATAGTTGTCATAACAACGTATTTTTACTAGGTGCTTCATGATAGGATAATTTCTACCAAGATTGCACCTGAGAAATCTGCATCTTTGGTTGAGGCCAAAAGAGCTAGTGCATCTGCATGCGTGTTCTGAGCTCGTGGGATCTGATTAATCTCATACCTTCAGAAATTGTTAAGTAATTCTTGAACCTTCTGGAGGTAGATTGTCATTCTTGACCCCTTTGCTTGATACTCTCCTTTTATGTGACAAACAACAAGTTGAGAGTCACTAAATATCCTTAAGCTTTCAGCTTGTACTTCCCTTGCTAAGCGAAGTCCTACAAGGAGCACTTCATATTCTGCTTCATTGTTAGTAGCTTGGAATTCAAATTGCAGCATACAAAGGATTTTATGTCCCTCTGGGCTGATTAATAGTATTCCTGCTCCTACTTTTTGCTTGCATGAGGACATGTCCACATAAAGCTCCCACCATAGGCCTTTTGAAGTCTGCACTTCCTTTGCCATTGGTCCGATAAATTCGACAATGAAATCCGCTAAAGCTTGTCCCTTCATCACTAACCTTGGTTTATATTAGATATCAAATTGGGCCAACTCAATGGCCCACTTAAGCAAGTGACCTGAGGTGTCTGGCTTTTGTAGGGTTTGCCTTAATAGGTACGGGATGAGCACCTTGATGGTATGCACATGAAAATAAGGTCACAGTTTCCTAGAAGCAATCACAAGGCAATAAGTGAGCTTCTCCATAGGCATATATTTTTCTTCCATGTTCAATAGTCTTTTACTTACATAATAGATTGGGAGTTGGGCTCCATTTTCTTCTCAGACAAGAGTTGCGCTGATAGTGTGCTGGGACACACCCAAGTAGAGAATGAGCTTCTCGCTTTCTTGCGGCTTAGATATCAATGGAGCTCAGCCCATATATTCTTTCAAGTGTTGGAAGGCAACCTTGCATTCTTCAGTCCATTCAAACCATTTGGCCTTCCTCAGAACATCAAAAAATGGCACACATCTATCTGTTGCTTTGGAAACAAATTTGCCAAGCATTATGATTTGACTAGTTAAACTTTGCACATCCTTGATCCCAGTTAGGGACCTCATCTTAATAATTACTTTGATCTTCTCTGGGTTTGCTTCAATCCCCCTACTGTTAACATAAACATGAGAAACTTTCTTAAGGCCACTCCAAATGTGCACTTGAGTGGATTCAGTTTCATTTGATATTTTCTCAAAATTTGAAATATTTCATTCAGATCCCTCACATGATCCTCGACCTGTTTGGACTTTATGAGCGTGTCATTCACATAGACCTCCATGGTTTTCCTAATTTGTTCTTTGAACATCATATTGACCAACCACTGGTAAGTCACTCCCGTATTCTTCAGCCCAAAGGGCATCACCGTATAGCAATATAGACTACAATGTGTAATGAATGAGGTATGCTCCTCATCCTGGGGCTCCATGGGTATTTGGTTATACCTTGAGTAAACATCCATGAAGATGAGGAGCTAGTGTTTGACTGTTGCATCAATGAGATGGTTGATTCTGGGCAAAGGAAAGCTATCCTTCAGACAGGCTTTGTTGAGGTCAGTAAAGTCAATGCACATTCTCCATTTTCCATTCTTCTTCATTACCAAAATGGGATAAGCTACCCAGGTTAGGTAGTGAGCCTCTCAGATAAACTTGTTGGCCAACAGTCTATCGACTTCTTCCTTCAAAGCATTGAAATGCTTAGCAGTCATTGGCCTCCTCTTTTGATGAATTGGTTTGTGGTAAGGATTAATGTTGAGTTTGTGTGACATAATCTTAGGGTCAATCCCTACCATATCTTTATGATTCTAAGCAAAAACATCCAGATTCACCTTCAGGAAATCAACCAACTGGGCCTTCATGTTAGGAGGTAAGTTCTTCCCTAGCTTAAGGTATTTTCACTATCTGCCTTGTTAACCTGTACCTCCATGAGCTCCTCTATGGGCCCAGTTTCCTTGTCCACATCTAGGTCATATAGATCGAGGTCATTACTAACCCCCATTATGCTCGGAGCTTGGGGTTCCCTGCTAGACACCATGTCAACTCTTTTCTCTCTTTCCCCAATCTTAACAGCATCCTCATAACATCTCGAGCTGTGTATTGTTCATCCTGCACGCATCCGACTTTGTTGGGAGTAGGGAACTGCACCCTCAACATTCTGGTAGACATGACCATGTCTAGATCATTCATTGCTGGTCGCCCTAACACTATATTATACACCAAGGGGTAGTCCATAATCAGGAAATCAACTAGGATGGTGGCTTGGTAATTTTTATCCCCTAAAGTGGTAGGGAGATTGACCTATCCCATTGGAAAGATTACATCTCCCATAAAGCTAAAAAGAGCCTTAGGTGAAGGCTTCAGATCACTTTCATTCAGTCCCATTTGCTTAAAACATTTTTTATACATAACATTTACTGAGCTTCTATTATCCGACATGATCCTTCGCATTTTGACATTGCCAATTTTAGCCCATATGACAAGGGCATCATTGTGGGTGGATTGGATACCTCACACATCATCATCCATAAAGGTAATGCAATCAGAGGTGGTCTCGACTCTCTTGGTGGGTCTCTCAGACTTATAACCTGCAGGCAAGACATAGCTCACGCTTCGTACATAGTATTCGCATGACCCACACGAAGTGCCCATGATATGTGGCCCACCATGGATTGTAAAGATGGTCCTTACCACCACTATCTGCTGCTACCCAACTTGCTGGGATGGCTACACTGTCTGTTGGGAATCTTGAGGCCACTGTCTTGTAGGTTGCACTATGTAGCCCCTCAGGTGGCCTCTTCTTATCAAATCTTCTATTGTATCCTTAAGCGACTTGCATTCAGAGGTGTTATGCCCAATGTCATTATGATAGGTACAAAACCTACCAGTATCCTTGTATTTATGTGGAGTGTTCAAGGGCCTACCTAAAATCCTCTTTGTGCTTTTAGTGGCATATATCCTCTTTGGAGTGTCGGACAAGATACTGTAATTATCATGGCAACCTTGAGTTTCAAGTTGCTTTTTCCTGGCTTTCTTTGCAGGTCAAATGTTTGCATCATCATTCTGGCTCATTTTACCTTTCCCACGACTACTCCCTTTGTTATCCTATGGAAAGGCAGAGCTGCACATTTCATTCTTTTGTCCAAACTTCCTTGGACCAAAGGTCTCCTCCCATCTAACCTCTTTAGCAGCTCGCTCATAGTATTCTCCTAGATTTTTCACTGAGGATTTATATATGCTTTCATATAGCTTCCTGTCTTTGTGAAGTTTGACTAAGATCACTATTAGGATGCTGTCATTGGAGGGTCTTTCGACATTGTTAATCTTGCATTGGAATCTCATAATATAATTCTTCAATGATTCATCTTTTTGCTAGAAGATTGTTACCAAGTGGCAAGATGACGTGAGCTGCTTCTTGAGGGCCTTATATTAACCGATAAATTTATTTTGACTTTGTTCCTAGCTACTGATGCTATAAGCTGGAAGATTCTTGAACCATACTTGAGGTACATCTTTAAAAGTGGTGGGGAAGACACAACATTTGACCAAGGGGTTGGTAGTTTGAAGGTCCATCTAGATGTTAAAAGCATCTAAATGGTCATACAGAATTCTTTTTGTTGTTGTTTTTCCGCAAGCGCACATTGTAGTTGTAGTAAACACCAGCAAGTGCAGGTCGAATCCCATAGGGTTCTTGCTATCAACTACTAGAGTTTTGCAATTCAAGTTGTCTAAATTAATAAAGGATATTAAAGATATTAAAGAAGACTGATAAAAGAGCGGCACTTAATTAACAAGCAAAGTTCAATTGTAAAAGCCTAGGATTTGGGTTCACCACACTTACGATTTTTAATGAATAGTATAAATTCTTCCTATTGTAATTACTTCAATAATTGAGGATGATTTAGCCTAGATTAATTACTAGCCTCTTTCAAGCTCTAATAATAGTATTTAAATTAACCTAATTGAGCCTACTTTTATGGTTTAGATTAATTTAAGTCTTTTAAGATCAGTGCCAACCAATTTAATCCTAAAGGAACTTAGTCTACTTTCATGATCAAAATTCTCTTAATTAACTGTTAAGGTTTCAGTGATAAAATAAACTAGAATCTTCACAAAAGCTTCAATCAAAAGAGTCTCTAACAATTTACTTAGAAAAACTTCTTAACAATAGAAAACCTAGCTAATCTATCTGAAAATTGTCTCTCCCCCCCTGATAACTATGCACATAATGGCTTAAATGGTAGGGTAACAGGACACAAAACATGATTGTATCCCAAGACATGGCCAGTGTGTGTTTTGGGTTGGGAAAGGAGAGATTTGGAGAAGTGAGGTAGCACCAAACATGGCTGTGTTTGGGGCTGGCTTTCCTTGCTTCAATTATGATCTGCAAAAGTGAGATAGCACCAAACACGGCTTGGCCTTGTCCTAAGACACAACCGTGTTTGGGGTTGGTTTTTCTTGGTTCAATTATTTTCCTTGTAGGGCTCTTTTTCTAGCTTTTCCTTAATCCAAATATGCTTCCAATCTTCACTTTCATCTTCCTTTCCAAGTCTTCATGCTAACTTATGTAGAAAAATACAAGACATAACAGTACCAAGGAATAAAATATTAAAACAAAACAAAAAAGAGCAAAGAAATCACAAGTTAACAATGAATTAAGAGATTAAAATCTATATAATACTATGCATTTTTCCTATTTATCAACCCTCCCATGCTTGAACTTTTGCTTGTCCTCAAGCAAATCATAATACAATATTGCACACTGGGAAGGGGAGAATTTATACCCTTAATTCAAACAAACAAATGTGATACAACTAATTTTTCACCCAATTAGCAAGACATGAATAGACACATGAGTAAGCATTCAAGGGTTAGTCTTCATTTGCCTAATATCAAACCTTGATTCTTGTATTATACATTTCACCCTATTGTTGCCACAACTTTCTTGCACCAAAATGACTCTCAAGGCACTCAAGTAAGATCCTCATCCTTCAAATCTCCCTAGATTGCCTTGCCCTTATTTATTCACTTATTTAATCATTATTTTTCATCTTTTTTTTTCATTTTTTTCATTTTTTAGTAAGTGCATTTTATGCTCCATCTCACTAAGGTGCAAGCATCTAGGTACTTATACCAAAGGCCCTTTTGGAACTTGAAAATTAGGTACTCAAAATGAAGCCCTTTTTGGTTTTCTTTTATGTTGAACACCATCGTTCTTCAACTCTCCCTACTTTACACCTTCATAATGCTGAAAGACATAAAGTGCATGCAAATTATAATACAATAGATAAGGCATTTTTAAAGAAGCCTAAGGTTCAATTCTAGGGAAGAAAAACTAAATCAAGAATACTCATTTTAGGGCCTATCCCAAATCAAGTTTTCATGAGCTTAAAACCAGTTATAACCACATCAACTCATTGGAAAGGTTATTAATTTTGTGATTAATAAAAATAAAACAAAACTCAAAATGAAAAATGATTGCAAACAAAATTACAACTATTTACACAAAATAAACCAAAAGCCAAAAAGCAACTACCCCCATTGCTTAAATCCTACATTGTCCTCAATGTAGCTAACAAATATAAGATTAAAGAGGAAAGGAAAGAAGCTTAAAATTTTTTTGGTCTTTAGGCAGTGGTGGTGGAGGGTAATTGTGCACTAAGTGCCAATTATGCCAACTCTGCATCATCTGGTGTGTAGAACCCATCATTGTTTCCATGGAACCCATTGTTGCCTACATGTTTTGCTATATTTCTTGCATGGAGTACAAGGTGGTCCTTTGGTTACGTTGTTCCTCCTCAATTCGACTAAGCCACAAGTTTAACAGCTCTTGATCACTTGGTTGAGCATGGGAGGGACCCTCAAAGTCAGCTTGAGGGGTTAGGAGTTAGGGTAGGGGTTCTACTTCTTCTTCATTATCTTTATCCTCAAAGGCTCCTTAGGGTGGATAATGACGATTAACTTTATTGGTGATAGTGGTGCTGTCGGGGCAAAAAAGGTCTCTTCCATGGAAATGTAGCCAATACTCTGAATCTCTCTTGACAATAATTTCATATGCAAACAAGATTCCATGTCAATCTTAGAGTTTCCTGGTAAAGGTTGCAAGAGCAATCACTGTTACCAATCTTCCTGTTACTACCTTTCCATGCAATGTATTACCTACTTTCTGCATTTGTTAGGCCATGAATGCCCCGATGTCGACCTGGCTATTATTTTTCATAGCCTATAAGAAGAATAGCTCTCGTTGGCTTGCAATCCCATCACTTTCAGTTTTACCAAAAATAGTGTGTGCCATGGCATGCTAAATGTATCTAAAACGGGTATCAAATTAATGAGGCTTTTGATTTTGATGCATTATACTACCCCCCCAATTGCAATTGAGTTCCAAAATAAACTTGCTCAAAAGCTAGAGAGAATAGTTCTAGGACCCCGGGGAGGCAGTCTAAACAAATTATTGAATTGGGCTAATGATAAACTATAATCTTGGTCGAATAATCTAAAAGTTATTTAGCCTTGTTCAACCTCACAGCCTCTGAACAAGACTACATTAAAAGAATTGAAAAATTCCAAGGTCATTTGTGCATAAGTACGGTAATGCATTATAGGGAAAATAGACCATCCAATTTAGTCAAGCAAATAGTGGACATCATCGAGTAATCCCAACTGTTCTAGACAAACCTCATCAATATATCGGGTACTCAGCATTTCCCATTTTTACTAGTTGATCATACTGTCTACATTAATCATCATCAATGAAGATGATTCCAAATTCATTAATTTGACGAGGTTGTTGGTTAACGGGATTACCTCGCCCTCTACGAGCTTGGCTAGTTTAGGAGGAGGAAGCTTGGCTAATTCTAGATCTTTTGGGAGCTATTGGACATGTAGTAATAACAGAATATCTCTTTGCCAACATAAAAGAAATTAGCACCAAAATGTTCTTTTCCTTGTTCAAGGGTAGTAAAAATTTATAATACAAAAATTCAGATAGAAAAAGAAAAAGGAATTATGCAAAAAAAAAAAAACAAAAATAGCAAAAATAATAGAAATAGTAAAAATAACAAATACAACAGAAACAATAAATAGCAAAATGTAGCAAACCAGTAATTGTTATTGTCCTCTTTCATTTGGGGCCAATGGGCTCCTTTTTTCAGCACCTTCAAGGACTCCTTTTGCTATTTGAACTTGAGAATGGAGACGAGGCAAGGTTAAAGATGAAAGATTCGAGAAGGGAGCAGTAGTGAAATGGCTAAAATGGGAAGATAAATGGAGCAATGGAGGAGTTAGGATGGGGGCTCGGGTTCAGATATGGGTGAGATTTCAACTGGAAGTGGAGAGGTTTTGGTTAGATGTGGAAACACATGGCATAGAAAGGAAGAGAAATGGGAGAAATGATGAAAGGAGGAGGTTGTGTTCTAAGTTTAGGGCCAGCCGTGTTCTTGGCCAGGACTCGAAACACGGGCGTGTTTGAGAACACAACCAACCCATGTTCAGTGTTGGAACCATTCTGCATATTACTCTTTTGATTTTTTTTCTCTTCTTTTTTTTTTCTTTCTTTTTGAATTTTTTTTTATTTTTTTGATTTGATTTTTTTGAATAATGCTTGGAATACTAGTGTGTTTTGGGACATGGGTAGGCCATGCTTGGGGCAGCCATTTTTCATTCTAAATGGTGCTCAGAGCATGGTTGTGTTTTGGGACGCGGCTAAGCCATGTGTGACACTGGAACTTTATGCTTTATTGTGTGCTTGGAACATAACTGTGTCCTGGGACACACCTTGGCCATGTTTGAGGTTGCCATTCTTGTTCTTGCTTGAAATTCTTATGGTGATTTCTACATCAAATCTTCCCTTAAATGATGCTTGGCATATGGAGCTTTGAGAGAGTGTAAGTGACTTTCTTTTTAGTTGGATCTCCTACTAAATAATGCTTGAGACATTACCCATTAACCTTGAAAGATCCAGTTGTCTCACTCTAAATTTCAATGACTCCATATGGAAGGACTTGATGGATTTGGAAAGGGCTGGACCAATGAGAGCAGAGCTCGCCTGGGAAGAGTTTCAATCAAGAATTGAAAAGTAGAACCCAGCCTCCTACTTGAAATTCTCACCTTAGAATATGCTTATCATGCCAGCCCTTCGTTCTTTCCTTGTACAACCTCATGTTGGGAGAGAGAGGTTTTAGTTCTACCTTTGGAACTTTATCTTCCTTTATGATGGTGTGTTTTGGGTCCACTTCTAATTTCTTAGCTCTTGCTTTCATAGGAAAAATAGGACTCTCATCAAGCAACTTAGCATATATGGCAGCTTTAATGTTCTCATCACAAGGGGAAGAACTTTTCACTAGACAAGGCTCAAGAAAATCATTGGAATAATGACTCATTATGTCTTCTCTCATAGTTTGCTCAATTAAATTAATCTTACAGCATGAGTTCTTAAGAGAAGGGCATTTTATAGCAAGAGTCAAATTAAATTTCATCTTTTCATCCCCTACATTAACAGAAAGCTTTCCATTCTTAACATTAATAATAGCACTAGTAGTGGTAAGAAAAAGCCTTTCGAGAATGATGGGGATTTGAGCATCTTTTTCCATTTCTAAAATCACAAAATCAACAGGGGTGAAAAGTTTACCAATTTTTAAAGGCACATCCTCTAAAATACCAACCAGATATTTAATGGATTGATCTGCTAATTGTAAGGAGAGAGTGGTCAGCTTTAAATCATCAATTTGGAGCTTTTTTACAGATGGAAAGAGGCATAAGGCTCACACTTGCGCTGAGATCACACAAGGCATGATCAATATGCATATCAACAATGGACTAAGGAATAGAAAAACTTCTAGGATCCTTGAGTTTTGGAGGTAACTTGTTTTGGATGATTGCACTGCATTCTTCAGTCAAGGAACCATGGCATACTCCTCAAACTTCCTCTTGTTAGATAGGATCTCCTTCAAGAACTTGGCATAAGAGGGCATTTGTGAAACAATTTCCAAAAAGGGAATATTGATATGCAGCTTCTTGAGAACATCCAAAAATTTCCCATATTGTTTCTCTAGTCTTGCCTTAGCTAATCTTTAAGGGGAGGGGATTGGTGGCTTATATGGCTTTGGAGGTATATACTTGGGTTCTTCTTCTTTTTGACCCTTCATTTCTTCCCTTCCTTAGCTTCAACCTCCTTGGGTTTCTCAACCATTACTCCAGGCTCATCATCTCTTACTTCCTCTTCACTTATTTTAGGCCTTACTAATTGCTTCTCACTTCTCAGAATAACATCATTGCAATGTTCCCTTAGGTTCTTGGGTTGACCTGAAAGTTTACCCAAATTTCGGGTTAAAGAACTGGCTTGTTGGGCAATTTGTGTCTCTAGCATCTTGTTATGTGTGGCTAGTGAATCAACCTTGGAAGCTAGTTCTTTGATAGCCTCACTCATGGTCTGATTTTATACCCTGAATTCCTTATTTTGCTTAGTTTGGGTCATTATAAAGTTCTCTATCAATGCCTCAAGGTTGGATTTTGGTGGGAGTGGAGAATTAGGATGTCTTTGGGGTTGGAAACCAGGGGATTGCCTAAAATTGTTTTAAGGAGCAGGGTTTGGATTTGACCACAGGAGAAGTTGGGATGGTTCCTCCAGCCTGGGTTACATGTATTGGAAAAAGGGTTATTCTATTGGGAAAAATTGTTGACAAAATTTACTTACTCACTACCTTAAAGAAAAGGAATTCCCAACTAACACTCAATAGCAATATGACTAACACATCCACAAATTTCACATGAAGCACTAGAAGAGCCAACTGCATTCATACTTAACTTATCGAGTTTCTGAAAGAGAGCATCTACCTTAGAGGACAAATGGTCTAATGCATCAATTTCATATTTCCCTAATGGTTTCTTTGATAAAGCTTGATCACTTGACCATGAATAATGATTTTAAGCCATATCCTCTATAAGAGTGTATGCTTCATCTACAATCTTGTTCATGAGTGCTCCTCCTGCAGCGACATCTATTGACATATGGATATTATATAAAAGCCCATTGTAGAAGGTATGGACAATCAGCCACTTTTCCAATCCATGATAGGGACATAACTTTAGAAGTTCTTTGAATCGCTCCCAAGCTTCATATAATGACTCTCCATCTCTTTGAGCAAAAGTTGTAATTTGGTTATGGAGTTAAGCTGTCCTACTTGGAGGAAAGTATTTACCTAAGCAAGCTTGTGATAGTTGTTGCCATGTAGTAATGGATCTAGCTGGCAAGGAATGTAACCAAGCTCTAGCCTTGTCCCTTAAAGAGAATGGGAACAATCTTAACCAAATAGCATATGGAGAAACTCCATTAAGCTTCAATGTATCACAATACTCAAGGAAGACTGATAGATGAATGTTTGGGTCTTTAGTGGAGATCCTCCAAATTAACTTTGCTGAACCATTTGGACAAGTGCAGGCTTCAATTTAAAATTGTTGGCCTCTATAACAGGTCTAACAATACTTGGACTTAGGCCTTAGGTATTTGGTGTAGTGAAATCCTTTAATGAATGGTTGTTTTGTTGATCCATGGTTAGACGTGTTGATTGGCCCTGTTTCCTTTGTCTCCTCCTTTTATACAGTGTCTTTTCAACCTCGAGATGAAACTGTTGACACCAAGATCTGGTCAACTAATTGAGTTCAGTGTTAACCCTGACTGTGAGCTTGATACAATAAAAAGGAAGGTAAAAGGGAAGTAGTGCGAGAAAGGAAAAAAGTAGTGACAATAGAGGTTTAATATTGTTCAACTAAAACCAGTTTGGCCCCTTCGTCCACGATTACTCTCTTATATTTCTGGAAAATTGATTTTACAGAATAAGCATGCTCCAATGGAACCTTTTCCTAATGAATAGTGCTCACGATCTATGTTAGCAGAGTTTCTGCATGTATCTTTCTCTCTCCCCCTTACATGGCAGCCTCCTTCTCTTATTTATAGAGGGGAGAAGAGCTACAAATGTAATTTTGTGAATTATGAAAATGATTACTTTCACCGCTCCAGCATTTAATTCTTGGCGCTGAACAATTAATGTTAGGCAATCACTGTTAGACTTCTGGGCGGTTGATGTTTGAGTTTGGAGGCTGAACTGTCAATAAGGAGAGGATGCATCAGGTTACTGATTGGATTTTGTATGAGTAGCCATTGTGGGTGGATGAACTATAAGTTGAACGAGATGTTAGTTCTGGTCGGCTTCACCATTCACTCCTGGTTATCTTCTTTGAAGGTCATAGGTCCCCTCGCTAAAAGGTCGTAAGTCTCCTCAGTGAGGTATGTTCTTCTGCCCTGAGAGATGCAAGATACCTCCTACCCACACCAAGCGGTTTGGGATCCTTACTTAACGACCTTGTACTCCTTCTGGGACTTCCACTGGACCAATTAGGCCCTCGACTGGGCCTTAATTGATATAAAATATTTTTTTGGGAAATCCATATAACATAAGCCCCCCAACTCTCAGTTTGTTTCACAGGCTGGGAGTTGCAAACAAATGATAAGAGCATTTTGTAGGAAGATTCAGTCTGGGGTGTCATCTTTTTTTTTTTGCTCCCAGCGCTTCTTGTTAGGCCTTTTCTTCCATTGCGTTATTTTCGCCATTAATGCAACAGCTTTCATTGTTCATGCACCATTCGAACCTAGATCAGTTGAGTATTTCTTGGACCTTTTGATGAGCCCAAGTGGTTCGATGGATGCCTTGATCTGGTACTCCGTTCCTTTTAGGCATGGCCCCCGGAGAACTCTTCCTAGGACATGAGCTATTTCAAAGTCATGGATAGTTTGTTACATATGATTTCCTCGCACGTGTTCTCCTCTTGGTTTCTAGGAGGTTTCGTACAAATCTTAGATCCAGTTACTATGGGCAACGCTATCTGTATCCTGCAAAAATGCTGTATTATCAATCGGGCATGTTGGCTCATGCAAGAATTCTATGTATGACTAGTGCATTACTTGGACGTGACGTCTTCATTTTTCCCTTAACTTGCATAAGAATTTTGTGTGGCCAACACATTACTTGGACACAAGGTTGTTCCATGTAAGAATTCTGTACAGGGCGAGCACATTACTTGGATGCAGCTCGCACAAGAATTCTATGTCTATTAATGCATTACTTGGATGCGAGATGTATGTTCAGCCCCCTGACCTACGCAAGAATTCTATATCACATGACACATTACTTGGACGCAAGGTCATTCCACGCATGAATTCTCTGTGGGGCGAGCACATTACTTGGATGCGACTCGCACAAGAATTCTACATCTTTTAATGCATTACTTGGATGCGAGATGTATGTTCTGCCCCCTGACCTGCACAAGAATTCTACATCACATGATATATTACTTGGACGCAAGGTCGTTCCACACAAGAATTCCGTGTAGGTCGTGGAAGAATCCTATGTCTTTTAACGCATTACTTGGACGTGAAATGTATGTTCAGCCCCCTGACTTGTGCAAGAATTCTGCGTCACATGATGTATTACTTGGATGCAAGGTCGTTCTACACAAGAATTCTGTGCGGGATGAGTATATTACTTAGATGTGGCTCACACAAGAATTCTACGTCTTTTAAAGCATTACTTGGATGCGAGATGTATGTTCAACCCCTCGACCTGCACAAGAATTCTACGCCACATGACGTATTACTTGGACGCAAGGTCGTTCCATGCAAGAATTCTATGCGGGATGAGCACATTACTTAGACGTGACTCGTGCAAGAATTCTATGTCTTTTAATGCATTACTTGGATGCAAGATGTATGTTCAGCCCCTATGATCCCATGATACATGATTCCAATGAATCACTTCATTTTCTTGTCTGTCTTGCACGTGTGGCTTTTTGTTTCCCAATGGCGGCAGGTAATTATGGTTTTCATCTTTTGGCACACATACGCAGTATCATCATTTACTGGCTGCTAATTTTCCTGGACCGTTGAATGACAGGTAATTGTCATATCCTTTGATCCAATGGCAAGGGTATGCTCCCCCTTTTTTATCTAAGAGAGCCTTTCTTTCTCCCCTACTTAGTCATTTTTAAGAGAAAGTTTTGGTCTCCAGGCATCCTTATCCCATCCGTCTCTGCGGCCGTCATTGCTATCCCTTTACCGCAAGACCCTACTGCACTTTTCTTGTTTCTGTAATAGTTCCCTGCCTTTTCTAGGCTTCCTGTCTTCAGTAGTTATGGTACATTCCTCTTAGTCCTGTGCCTTGCGCACTATTTTTCCTTTGTAGGAGATTTGGGGTTTGTCCAATTTAATCAGGAGATTGGTAGTGCCAGTGGATAGAAGTGGTTCGAATATCCAGTCTCAAGTTAGAGTAGGATAGTTGTGCCATTGGTAGGTTCCATAATTTCCCTTTGTGTGTGCATGTGTGTTCGAGTTTTCGATCGTTTCTTTTTCCCCTTTTGGAGCGTATTTTTTTTTCTTTTACTGGGGTTGAGATTTGTTGGCGCGGCGACATAAGGTGTGCATGGCCTGTGGAGTAGGGAATCTTCAGTAGAGTTTTGATGTGGTTCACTTTTGGTGAACAAATCAATTTTTATTTCTCTTTGTAGATGGGAGTAGGTCATGTGTGTTGCATGATGTTGTTATAAATTATCTACAAGTGCACGATGTAGTTGTAGCTAGTACCAGCAAATACGGGTCAATTCCACAGGGAAGCTATTTTAATTACTAGAATCTTTACACTTTAACTATCCAAATTTATTGAAGAAAAGAGAAAGTAATAAGAAATA
>JANHAO010005493.1:0-22594 GCA_026873985.1 Saraca asoca | reverse complement strand
AACAGATGATACAAGAGCTCTCTCTGTTACTTCTTATTCACTCTTTTTCTTCTCTCATCCTTTCTCATTTGACCCCCTCTTTTTTTATATGGGGGGTTATAATAGACAATAGTAATTTACTCGTACAGAACCATGATTACATCTGTAGCAAGCATTAAATGCTAGGCGATGAGTAATAAATGCTGGACAAATCATTGTCAGACTTTTTAGGGGCTATGGGCCAATAGAGTACTCAGGCTACGTCCATCAGTCACTTGGCCATTACCCTATGCGTGGGGGTAGAGTTTGCCAGCACCCTTGCTAGCCAAAGCTCGTGCTTACGCGTCAAGCGGCTTGCTGCAAGGTCTCAAGTGATCTTGTCTTAGTTCGGGCTATACCTTTTTCCTTTCTGGGCCCTTATCCTCATAGGCTTCTGCTGGCCTTTTTCATTCATCTAAAGAATCCCCATAACAGTTTCAATCTATAGTAGACATAATTTAATTTTTTTTATATGTTATACAAACTTAAAATAATGTGTAAAGTAAAATGGGATTGAAATGTACTACTAAAACTTTGAGAAGTACTCAATTTAATAATAATACAAAAGTTGAGTTAAAAAGAATTTTTTTAAAAATATTGCATAAATTTCATTAATTTGATGCGTTGTATTAATTTTATTAATTTAATTAATGCATTGAATTTATCTAATTTCATGGCTAAATTCAAACAAGGGAAAATGCCTCAAGAATATTAAGAGGCATATTTATTGCAATTACAGCCTGATTTCCCAACTTTTATCTATCGTTGACAAAAGTTTATTATTTTTAGACAAAAAATATGCGTGGAGATGCAATAAATTGACATATTTTAAAATATAGTGCAATATATAAATAAAAACTAAAAAGAGCAAACCATCATTTTGGTCTTTAAAAGATAAATGTTACATCAAATTTCTTTTCAAAGTATGTTTTACATCAAATAGGTATATTTTATCTAACTTTTACATCAAATTAGTCCTATTATTAGTTTATCTATTTGAAGTTTGACGTAATAGTTTAGTTTATTTATGTGTCTTTATTTTAGTCCTTGAAAAATAAATATTACATTAGATTTTTTTCTAAAAATATATTTTATATCAAATAGGTACATTTTCTCTAATTAATATACCTTAAAAAAACTAAGTCAGACTTTTAATATAGAAATTTGATTTAATTACAAATTTTGATTTTTTTAATAGAAATAGTTTAAAATTAAAATCAAATTTTTTTATGTAAAATTTGCCAATATCTTCCTTATATTACAGTACAAATGCTATATTTTAAACTAAATTATATGATTAATTATAGTTTTTTGTCAATGCTTTTATATCAATACTTCAAACATAAACTTATAAAATATAACTAATAATATAGACATAAGATAACATATTTCATTTTTAATAAAAATATTCTAAAATAATTTAGTAATTTAATATAAAATGTATTGATTAGATTAATTATTTAAATATTTCATTTTTTATAAAAATATTTTAAAATAGAAGTTAGAGTTAATTATATAAGCTTTATTAATATCTTTCTAATTTCATTTTTAAATATCATATTTTCAAATTAAAAATATTGTAATCACTTACAATTTTGTCAATATTTTATTATAGAAAGTATTAATTATATAAGTTTTATCAATATTTTAAAATAAGCTGCCTATATAAAAAGTATTGGTACATCTTTCCTTTAGTTTTCAAATTAGTTATTATTAAAACTGTAATTTATATAAGACACATTAAATGATTAACACAATAAAAATGGAGCTCTAGTAAGAGAAAATATATTTATTTGATGTAAATTATACTTTCAGTGGAAATTTGATGTAATCGTTATCCTTTAAGAATTAAAATGAAGACACAAATAAATTAAATTGTCTCGTCAAAGTGCAAATGGAGAAATTAACAGCAATACTGATTTAATGTAAAAATCAGAGAAAAGATACTTATTTAATGTAAAATATATTTTCAAGAGAAATTTGATGTAACCTTTATCTTTAGGAACTAAAATGGTGATTTACTCAACTAAATATATATATATATATATAATGATTTCATATATAATAATATTGATGATTTCTTTTTGAAACTTCATTGGCTCACTTAATTTAATTTTTAAAGTACCCTTCCCTTAAGAAAACTAAAAATGGATTGATCATTTAGTCTATTTTTAGTTTTTAGTTTATTTTATGATAATATATTATACATGAAAACATAAATAAAAATCTAACATGCAATGAAGTGATCTATTTGTAATAATAAATATATAAACAAAATAATTTTATAAGAAAGAAGAAAAAAAATGCAAAAATATGTGATCAATGTATATAAAAACAAAACCAAATAAACTCTACACACTCTATGCTTTTGTCTCTCGACTTTTCATTCAACAAATGACTGGAGAGTAAAACAATACCAAATAAATACAATAAAATAAAAAATAGTAAAAGTTTAACACAATAAACTAAATAACAAAATAAAAACAAAAGGGGTTGGGACCCCAAATTGAAATAGACAAAACTAAAACAATAAAGAAAGAGATTAAAAATAAAGGAAGAGAAAAGCTAAAACAATAAAGAAAGAAATTAAAAACGAAAGAATGTGACACTATCATCACTTCTTTAGAAGATAGAGACGCATTTTCATTTATGTCTCATGCACACTCTACACCATATCTCTGCATCTCTATCTTTCCTTTTTCTTTACAACAATCCAACCATTGAAATATCAAGAATCATCAAAGGTTTGAGTTTCCACTCTAAGTTTGCAATTGAAGGTTTAATTTCTAACTTTCTCTTTTTTTTTTCTTAGACCTATTTTTCTTTCTTTCCATAAGTTTGTTCTTGTCTCTTTGTGGATTGTCCTTTTTCTATTTAACTATTTCTTCTCTTTCTAAGATGCAATCACATATATAAAAAAAATAAAATAAAAAATAAAAAATGCCATAAGAATGTGTGCGTATGAGATGAGGGACAATGAGAGAGATATACCAATGCTTCAAATTTTTGGAGATGTTTTTGTGATCTTCAAGGATTTGATGTTGATTGATTTGTTGATGATGTTTTGCTATTTGTTTTAGGTGTGATCTCAGTTTTTTATTTTTACAAACTCATCTTTTTGAAAAAGAAGCTCTTTTCTTTCTTTATTTTTATCTAATCCCTATTTAGAAGAAAGCTTTCAGATTATTTAACAAAAGAATTGTGTTCATTTTTGCTTAATTTTGATATAATTCTTGCTTAGTTTTAGATTCACAATCCCAAATTTGGCATTTGAGTGGTTCCACGGTGAAAGTGAACTTCTCAAAGGGAAAAGAGAGACTGAGGTATTATGTGCTTCACAGTAGTAAAGTGGTGGTGTATATTTTGATTTTCAAAATTTTCTTTTTTTTTTTTTTAATTTTGATAGAAGCTTTTTGTATTGTTTATTTATTTTTGTATAATGGAAACACATATGATTAAAAGTTTTTTGTACTTTTGTTTCTTATTTTAACATAATTGAAAACATAACTTTACTTTCTTTGACTTTAAATTTATGTAATTCACCAACATGATAAAAAGAAGATTTTTTTTTTCCATTTTTGCCTTCAAAATTTTGGGTCATATGGCCATAAAACATGTAAATTCTGGATAAAATTGGGTGTTTACAGCTGCCCTTTTTACTCATCTTTCTAGTATTAAAAGGTCGATAAAGGCATAGATACCAATTTTATAGAAACAACAAGAAACCTCATGGGTTAGTAGTACACATGTAAATAGAAAACTTGAAAATGGAAAGAAAGACATGCTTTCCATTTGTCAGACCTGTCAATGCTTGGTTCAATTTAGCAAACAAAAATAAAAGACCTACCTTTCATAGGCTTAAAGTAGCAATGTTGGTTTTATTTAAAGACTAGAATTTAAAAGACCTACTTTCCACACACTCAATTAGCCAATGCTAGATTTGATTTAACAATAGAAAGTGAAAGACTTGCTTTTTACAGGCTTGACCTGCCAATGCTAGTTCGATTTAACAACAGAAAGTAAAGTACTTACTTTTTATAGGCTTGATCCTTCAAAGCTGGTTTCAATTTAACAACAAAGTTTGAAAGACCTATTTTTCACAAGTTTGAGTTGCCAATGCTGGGTTCAATTTAACAATAAAATTTTAAAGACCTACTTTTTATAGACTTGACCTACCAATGTTAGGTTCGATTTAATAACAATATTTAAAGACTTGCTTTTCACA
Source organism: Saraca asoca (assembly GCA_026873985.1). Taxonomy (NCBI): domain Eukaryota; kingdom Viridiplantae; phylum Streptophyta; class Magnoliopsida; order Fabales; family Fabaceae; genus Saraca; species Saraca asoca. Next base: position 18,351 of record JANHAO010005493.1, on the reverse strand, counting down.
AGCTGAACCCACAAAATCTAGGTTTAATTTAATAATAAGATTTAAAATACCTATTTTTCACAGGCTTGACCAACTAAAGCTAGGTCCAATTAAAAATAGAAAGTAAAAAACTTGCTTTCTATAGGCTTAACCTACCAAAGTTGGGTTTGATTTAATAGCAAAATTTAAAAGATATGCTTTTCACAGACTTGACCCACCAAATGTTAGGTTTGGTTTAACAACAGTATTTAAAAGACATGCTTTTCACAGGTTTAAACCGCTAAAGTTGGATTTGATTGAATAAGAGAATTTAAAAGACTTACTTTTTATAGGCTTATTTCACCAATGTTGGGTTTGATTTAACCATAGATTTTTAAAGACCTACTTTTCACATGCTTGGCCTATTAAAATTAGGTTTGATTTAACAATAGCAAGTAAAAAACCTATTTTTCATAGGCTTGACATGCCAGACCTGAGTTTGATTTAACAACAAAAAGTAAAAGATCTATTTTTCACATGTTCAACTTGCCAAAGTTGGATTTAATTTAACAACAAAGAGATTAATGGGTTTAGAAAAACACAACATATAAATAAATATGATGCAAAATGTGGTACCTGTTTCAAGAGAAATAAACCAATTTTTCTTCTTTTTTTAATACTTTTATTTTTTTACCACATACAAGAACCTTCTCAATAGTGTCATGAATGAATAATATCAATCTTTGTTGCTAGCCAATAGAGTTCTTATTTCTCAACTCTTTTGTCTTTTGCTTATCACTGATTTTCTTTGGAATTTGATAAGTCTCCCACCACTTTATCTTGATATCTTGAGATGTTCAACTTGTCTCCTGCTGTCTTTATTCATTTCACAAGAGTAATCTTGCTTATATTTGGATGCATGTAAATCATATTTTTAATATTCCAAAAGACACTTTTTTATAAAAATGCATGATTAATTTCTCCTTAATTTGTGGTTAAATAGTTAACTGCAAGCATCATATTGAATGGATAACAAGAATAAAATGCCACAAGTATCCTAAAAAATGGAAAATCATTTAGATAAAGGAGAAGATATACATTGGGATCCACAAAAACTAATCAAACAAGAATTTTTTGGTTATTTAGTTCTCAAAATAACTAGTGCTAGTGGTCCCTATGCATTTGAACACTAATTGATTAGGGTAGTAAACATTGAATTACCCCATTATCTATTAACTATGAACATCCTGGGTAAATCAAATGTAGAGCAAACATGCTTTAAGCATAATACTTTTTCATTCTATCTGTATTGATAGGTTGTGGCAATTCTTCCCCATTCATCTTTGTAAAGATCAAAACTTCTCTAGAGAAAGCTCTTTTCACAACAAAAGGTCCTTCATAGTTGGGCATCTATCTATTGTAACCATTTTTCTAAATTAGAATTATCATTTTGAATACCAAATCTCCTCCCTAAATTGGTGAGGGTGCACTTTCTTAGCATAAGCTCTCACAATCTTCCTTAGTAAAGCTATCCATGGCATAACACTGTTAATCTATTTCCTTCAATGAGATTCAATTGGTCGTACCAAGCTCAGACCTATTCTGCCTCTTTTGTTAGGAAAATTAGATCTAAGCATATCAAATATGCCAATCATATGCATCAAGTATGCATAATGGAAATTTTAAAATTTTCCCAATCCCATATCATGTTATTTACAAATCAACTCATCAGAAAAGTAAAACTTAAATCAACAATTTAAATTATACTTTCTCAAGAGTTATTCTGGGAATCGTCAGTCAAATCTCTATTTGATCTTTAAACAATTCTTTGAAATCTCCAACTAACCCCATAATTAAGTCTCTTGGATTGTCTTTAGTAAACTCTTTTGGATTTGATCTCTAACACTAATAGTGATCTACATAAACTAATTTGATCAAAAGTTTCTACCAAGTTCACATTACTTGTAGAATAGAAAAATCAACCACTCAACTTAAGAGGTGCTAGCTTTCTAAGGAATCATAAATTCACTAGGGTATTTGAATACGAAGAGGAGATGAGAAGTGAGATCGCACAAAGAATGTTGATGTATAACACATGTACTAGGGTTAAATTGATGTGTCTTAATTTTGGTTTGGCTTTTCTTCTCTTTAAATAGAAGAGTTTAGAGCACAAGCAAGAGTGATGAAGCATTATGAGTAACGCACAAACTAGGGTTGTCCCTTACTTGTGTTGTCTACTCATTGGAGCCATACATTCCCTTTGGCTTAAAGAGTTCACACTCCTTAACCTAATGCTACCTTTTTTATACCTTACAAGCCTAAACACTTTCTTATGAGTCTAAACTCATAAACTCTCTTTTGTAATTATTTTCTAATTGTTTTAATTGATTTAAAGCAAGTTCTAAATAAGGAACCATTCCTCTACTCAATATCTTATCTAGTATTAATATAAATGTTCTCTAACATTTAAATATCAACAATAAAAATTTACTATTATTTAATCATTTTAATCTCCATTAGAATTATTAAATCTTTGATTAATTAATACTTTTAATCATATTAGAATACTTAATTAATCATTTTAAATTTTCAAGATGTTCACTCAATTCAACTTTTGAATTCATAACATTTTGCATTCTAACTTTTTCTTTAACTTTGAATTAAAAAGATTCTATTGTGTGTGACCCATTAGGTTTTATGCATGTTGGTAATAAATTCATTTACAAGCTTCTACAAGCTCAATTGAATTAAAACTCCTTTTAATTCAAGCACAATTTTTCCAAATTGCTTAAACAAATTCATATATTAAAATTGGCTTCTGACAAAGCATCATGATCACTCAAACATTAGGAATAGATTTCTAAAAATCAAAACATATTATGACAAGTTGTTAGTGTGTAGTTCAATCCCTTCATCTTTTGATATTCAAATTGAACTTAGGGTATGGTTCAAGTGTCAATCCTATGAATGTCCAATCTAGGTGTATGTTTGACCATGTGCCATCTGTCTCACAATCTTTCATATTGATTATACATAAAACTTCTTTTATATATCATTAATACATAGGCTTATGATATTGATCATAGAACAAATGTCAAAATATCTTTAGAATATCTTTCCTTTGTCACCAAGGAGGATGAATTCCATCTTGATCAATTACTAACTTCATGTATGTTGTAGTGTGCTTGAAATTATTTGTATATACTCTTTAAGAGTGCAAGGCTAAAATAAAATTAAGGTACATGATTCTATACATAAGATATTATGTTGATATCAAATTTAAGGATCACTTATACCACCTTTCACAAGAGAACTCCATTAACACATGGTAACAATTCATATGATTTGTCATGGTGGGTTAATCCAATTATATGTTCTATAATAGATATCCATATATATATCTAGATATCTCCATATCAAATAGTATATGAGATCACTATATTCTTCTAAAGAATGTGACATAATATATACTGGTTTACTTATGAATAATTAATATCTTGTTTTCTTAATTATTCCACAACCAGAGATATTTACAAATTATAATTATATGTATAGATTATCTCATAATTACAATCTTCATTGTAATTTCTTTGTACATATTTATTGATGAGAATATGGGAGACCAAGTTAAGGATTACCAAAAGGATTTGCATCTTCCTTTAGGGTTTATGACTAGAGCCAAGGCAAAGAAGATGAACGAGGCAATTTAATGGCTTTGTTATGCACTTTAGAATTCATATAGGGAGCAAAGGCTTGGAGACTCAAGGTGTATTTGCACAGAAGCCATGCCATCTCCTTAAGCCACTTGACCATCCATATGGTAGCCTTTGAAGCATCCATTTGGCATCACTCTTGACTTCAACATGGTAGCTTCTTTGTGTCACATATGATCGATTTATTTGGCATATTTTTAGGTTATTTTTGTGTAATATTTGTGGACTATTTTTGACCTTTTATTGCATAACTTTTAGGGTTAGTTTGTGGCTGTTTGGGTGTCACTTTTGAAGGGCTATTTGGACTATTTTTATGGCTTGTGTTTAACTATTTGTAATGGCCTAGACTTATGTGTTTTTGGCTATTTTTGTTTGAATTTTTAATGGGTTTGTTTGGGACATCAATGTATCCTATCTTTAGGAGTATTTGCTATTAGGGAAGGCATGTTTCCCTTACAATTTAGATTTGATGAATTTATGAAATAGAAGTCTTCTTTCCTTAAGAGAGTGCTCTCCTAGAGTTCTTATTAGAACTTGAGACTTATCAAAGAGCTTACTCTTTTTTACGTCAATTTTATCACTTATCACTCTTCTCTTACCCTTCTACAATATGGCATGAATACCCTTCATTTTCTTTGAATTTTGGTGCTAAATTCTTTTTAAATTGGAATAGGTCTATGGGCAACTCTGTAAGAGATCACATTAGATTGGTATTAGAGCTTCGGCTCTTCTATTAAGGTGATATCTCTTCTTTTTCTTCTTGTTTATGCTTCCAATTTTCTACCCTTTCTTTTTTGTTTCTACCCTACTTTTGGTTAATTCAAATTTTGTCAAATTGAAATCCAATTGTGTTCATTTGAGTGCTAAAAATTTTGTGCCAAATTAGCATTGAGTTGCTTGCTAATTTAGCTTCGATTTTGTGCCAACGTTGGCTATAATTTTGCAGAAAATTTTTTTATTCTCTTTGTGCACACTAAATGTTTGATCTTAGCTTTGTGTGGTTAAAATTTTTTACTCATTTTACTTTATTTCTATTTCATTTCCTTCGTTGATTTGTTAAAGGTTCTACTGAAAATTTTGCAAAATTTTCATATCTTGCATTTTAAGTGTTTGATAATTTGTTTGAGCATCTTTTGCTATGTGCTTGCTTATACAGTTGTGTGGGACTAAATTACACTTCATTTGGTGTGGTTTGATGCCCTTTTCCTCTCAATTGCATTAAGTTTGTGCAGCTGCCCAATTTGCCTTGCTTTTGGTTGAAACTTGCTGCATCTTTTCCCTTGCATATTGGTTACTGTCCTAACTTAATTTTGATTGTGTTTTGGCCTAAGAACACCTTCCTTTTGAGTATAGCCATAAGAAAATGGTCTTAGGTCAATTGTGGTTGAGAAAATTAATTTGTGATTGCTTAATTTATGGATATAAGTGCTGAAACAATTTTGGACAGTAGATGACTTGTTTGGAAAAGTAAAAAAGAAGAGGAAATACCATTGGAAAAACAAAAACAAAACAAGAGAAAAAAATATGAAAGAAACAAAAGTGAAAAGAAAAACAAAGAAAAAAGAAAAAAAAAAAAGCAACAAGTGCTATCCTAAAAATTTTGTGAAAAATAAATTTTTTTTTGTAACTTTGAGCTCTATTCAATCCACAATTTAAACTCATTTCTAAGTCATTTTTCCATTGTGTTGCAATTTTATGGTATTTTCTTGCAACTTTTTGGTTTCTACCTGAAAATTCTCTATTGGTGGAAACTTTTTCTTACTTGTATTGTCCATTTCTTTGTGCTTCTTTGTTTATTCCTTACTTCTTGTCCTTGTGGTTTTATGCCACATTACAGTTATTTAAGTGTTGTGTGATTTTGATTGCTACATTTTACAAACTCCAAGGTTGTGTCTCTTTAGTTTTCATAGAACTTGAAGGAAAGGAATAAGAATGGTAAAAGGCAAGAATGTTTGTGAGATCACTAGAGGGGAAAAAGCCTAATTTTGAGTGCAAACACGAGTGAAGTAATCTAAACACTTGTGAGGTGAGTGTTTTGGTGAGGTCCCTATTTTATCTAACCTTTGATTTTACAAAATTTAATTCTAAAAAAAAATAGAGGAAGGTAGCGGTTCAATACTCAATGAAGTCATGTTCACTCTAAGAGCAATGCAACAATAATTTGGGAAAGTGAATATGAAAATTGATAGCCTCGGTGAAAGAATCACAAGTGTGGAGAGTTGAAGACACCATCATGAGAGAAGAACTAGGAGAACAAATGACTAACATGGAAGTAATAAGGGGGATTGAAGAGATGAGCGAAATGAAAAAAAGTCGTCCATCTCACACTACAAAATTGAAAGAAGTGAGAGGAGAAGATATAGAAGTCATGTGGGAAGAAGACATGAGAGACCAAGAAGGGAAATGGTAGATTCTAGCCTACACAACATCAAAATATCCATACCATCATTTCAAGACAAGAATAACCAGCAGGCTTATCTTGAATGAAAAAGAAAGTTAACCTAATCTTTGAATGCCATAACTATTTAGGAGAGAAGAAGGTGAAATTGGCAATTATGGAATTCATGGATTATGCCATCATTTGGTGGGATCAACTTGTGAAAGGTAGAAAAAGAAATTTTGAGAGAGTCATATCCACTTGGGAAGAATTAAAGACAATTATGAGGAAGAGATTTGTTCCCTCACACTACTATAGAGAGTTGTATCAAAGACTTCAAGGCCTTACTCAAGGATCCAAGAGTGTTAAAAACTATCACAAAGAGATGGAGGTGGCAATGATCAAGGCTAATGTGGATACGGATAGGGAGGCTACCATGGCTCAGTTCCTTTATGGTCCAAACTGAGTTACTGATGTAGTTAAGCTACAAAATTATGTGAAGCTAGAGGATATGGTACACATGGCTTTCAAGGTGAAAGGACAACTCAAGAGGAGGACTTCTTCTAAGTTTGATCATATATCAAGTTCCTCTTGGAAGAGAAATTGGGATAAGAAACAAGAGCAAAAAGATGTCAAAATATCTAGAAAGTATATGGCTAAAACTTCTTCAAGACCTAAAGGAGAGGATTCAAAAGGCAAAGGTAAGTTAGAGGTGCCACAAAAACAAAGAAAGACCAAATGCTTTAAGTGCATGGGTCACAACCACTATGCCTTTGAGTGTCCTAATAGAAGAGCCACGATATTGAAGGGTAACAGAGGGGTTGAATCAACTAGTGAACAAGAAAAGGAGGAAGAAAAGTCCAATTCAAGTAGTGAAGAGAGTAATGATTTGTTAGAAGTAGTGGTAGAAGGAGAGATACTAGTTGTGAAAAGAGCTTTGAATGTGCAAGTGAAGGAGGAAAGTGAAGAAAAAAGGGAGAATATTTTTCACACTAGATGCCATGTAAAAAGAAAGGTTTGTAATGTAATTATAGATAAGGGGAGTTATGCAAATGTTGCTAGTACAATTATGGAGGAGAAACTAGATTTGCCTACCTTAAACCATCCCACTCTTTATAAGCTTCAATGATTGAATGAAAGTGGGAAGTTAAAGGTGACAAAACAAGTGATTGTGGCCTTCTCCATTAGATGATATCAAGATAAGATGTTGTGTGATGTTGTTCCCATACAAGCTTCCCATTTACTACTTGGGAGACCATGGCAATTTAACTAGCATGTCATCTATGATAGTTTCCTAAACCAGAATAGCTTTATGAAGGATAACAAGTCAATTACTCTTGTACCCTTCACATCTCAACAAATCTTGGAAGATGAATTGAAAAAAGAGAAAAATAAGGAAAAGATGAGTAAGAAAAAGAAAGCAAGAGTGCAGAAAAAGAAAGAAAGAGTGGTAAAAATGAATTGAGAGAAAACTAAAAACAATAGAAAAAGAAGTGGAGTGTATTTGCCAAGACTAGTGATGTTAGGCAAGCTTTGTATTGCAATCATCCTATGCAAGTTCTTGTATATAAAGGTGCTATTTTGGATATCAATCATGAAACTAATACTTTACCTAATGCCATTGATTCGGTTTTGTTAGAATATCAAGAGTTGTTCGCCAAGGAAGTGCCATACAATTTTCCATCATCAAGGGGAATAGAGCACCAAATTAATTTCATTCCTGGAGCCATAAATCAGCCAACCTATAGAACAAACCCTGAAGAGGCCAAAGAAATTCAAAGACAAGTGGAGGAGCTTATGGGCAAAGGTTACATTAGAGAGAGCATAAGTCTTTGTGTAGTCTCGATCTTACTAGTGCCTAAGAGGGATGGAACATAGAGAATGTGTGTTAATTGCAGATCAATCAATGAAATCACTATAAAGCATAGACTTTCTATCCCTAGGCTTGATGATATGTTAGATGAGTTGCATGGATCTTGTGTGCTCTTTAAAATTAACTTGAAACATGGTTACCACCAAATTAGAATGAGATTAGGAGATAAATGGAAAACTACTTTTAAAACTAAGTATGGTTTGTATGAATGGTTGGCCATGCCTTTTGGTTTAACAAATGCTCCTAGTACATTTATGAGGTTGATGAATCATGTGTTACATGCTTTTTTTGGAAAATTTGTTGTAGTATATTTTGATGATATCCTAGTGTATAGCAAAAATAAACATGAACATGTTAAGCATTTGAGATGTGTTTTACAATATTTGAAAGATGAAATATTATATGCCAATCTTAATAAGTGTTCTTTTTGCTTGGAAAAAATTAATTTTTTGGGGTTTTATGGTGAGTGGCAATGGTATTAAAATGGATGAGGAAAAAGTGAAAGCCATTAAAGAGTGGCTAACCCCTAAGACTATGAGTGAGGTGAGAAGTTTTCATAGGTTAGCTAGTTTCTATAGGCGGTTAGTGAGAGATTTCAGCACCATAGCTACACCTTTAACCGAGTTTGTTAAGAAGAATGTAGGATTTTAATGGGAGAGTGTTTAAGAGAGAGCTTATGATTTGCTTAAAGAGAAATTAACTTCTACTCCTTTACTTGCTCTTCCTAATTTTTCTAAAGCTTTTGAAATTGAATGTGATGCTTTGGGACTTAGTATTGGAGTTATTTTGATGCAAGAAAGGCATCCCCTTGTATTCTTTAGTGAAAAGCTTAATGGAGTAGCGCTCGACTACCCTATATATGATAAGGATCTGTATGCTTTGGTTTGAGCTTTGGAGATATGACAACACTACTTGTGGTCAAGGGAGTTTGTCATCCATATCGACCATGTGTCCTTGATGCATTTGAAGGGGCAAGGAAAGTTGAACCACTAGCATGCAAAGTGGATAGAGTTTATTGAGATATTTTCCTGCACCATCCAATACACGCAAGTTAAAAAGAATGTGGTAGCTAATGCCTTTTCTCATAGGTATACCCTTATCTCAACTATACAAGCTAAATTGTTAGGTTTTGAACATATTAAGGAATTGTATGTGGATGACATGATTTCACTAATGTGTTTAATGCTTGTGATTTTTGGCTGGAGGGTTTTCTTTTTAAAGAAAATAAATTGCATATGTCTAAGGGTTCTTTAAGGGATTTGCTTGTTAGAGAAGCTCATAAGGGGATTAATAGGACATTTTGGCATTGCTAAGACATTGGCTATATTGCAAGAGCATTTCTTTTGGCTAGGCATGCAACATGATGTAGAAAAGTTTTGTGGAAATTGTAAAGGAGCTAAATCTAAAATCATGCCTCATGGTCTTTGTACCCACTTCCCATTCCTTGTGAACCTTGGATGGACATTTCTATAGATTTTATACTTAGTTTGCCTAGGTCCAACAAAAGGAAGGATTCTATTTTTGTTGTGGTTGATAGATTTTCCAAAATGGCTTATTTCATTCCATGTAATAAAACTGATGATGCTACACTTGTTGCTGATTTATTCTTTAGAAAGGTTTTCAGATTGCATAGAGTGCCTAAGAGCATAATTTCAGACAGGGATGTGAAGTTCTTAAGCTATTTTTTGAAGGCCCTTTGGGGGAAATTGGGAACTAAATTATTATTTTCTACTACTTGTTACCCCTAAATCGATGGCTAAACCAAGGTAGTAAATAGGATTTTATCCATGTTGTTGAGATTTATCATTCAAAAGAATTTAATGAACTGGGAACAATGTTTTCCTCATGTGGAATTTGCAAATAATAGAAGTGTACATTTGGGTACTTGATTTTCTCCTTTTGAAATTGTGTATAGTTTTAATCTACTAACCTTTTTGGATTTGTTGCCATTACCAATTAAGGAGTGTGCTAGTCTTGATGGTAAGAGAAAGGCTAAACAAGTGAAACATCTCCGTGAGCAAGTGAGGAAAAACATTAAGAAAAGGGTTGTGATTCATATTTAGTGCTTTTGTCATTTCCTCAAAGCTCAACCATGTGGCATCAAATAGAGATAATGCTTTACTTTTGAAAGTTTCACAATTTTCAATAGAGTGCAATATAGCTTTAGCATGATAGTCACATCAAGTGTTTGGGTCATACCACCTTAGATAAAGAGGTTCTATGGGTTTCATTAGGGTTAAAGAAACCTATTTATTTTGAATAAGTTTTAGAAATAAATTAATATAGGATATCGAGACGAGATCATATTGGATAGGCCTTCTTTCTTAGTCATTATAACCTCTTCTTCGATTAGCATTCTGGTATGGGTTTTGGTTTGTAAGTTGTGGCACTTGTAGGAGAGCTCTTATGATTAGTGTTTAAAGAAAATGGATATAGCATAAAGTTGGGCAAATGGAACTTGTAAGGTGAAAGCAATATATGGGTGTTGCATAAATTATAGTTAAAATGGTTAAATGGAAGGTGATTAGTTAAGCTTTGCTTGCTGTAACTTTCTTTCTTGCCTTTTATAGCTAGTGGCATGCACCTCACATTCCTCCTTCTTGTTGACCATAGGCTTCTTTGCACCCATGACTTCAATAGAATTATCAATAATTTTACCAACTTTGATCCCATGCTTAATCCTTTCTCCAATGGTGATAATATCAAAGAAGTTTGATGATGTATTACCAATCATTTGGTCATTGAAAGGTGGGCAAATGGTGCCAATGAATATAGACACTATCTATTTGTTAAAAAGAGGTAGATGTCCTTGAGCAACTAAATCCTTCCATCATTTAGCATATTCCTTAAATGTTTTAGTGGTCTTCTTCTCTAATTTTTAGAGTTGTATCTTATGGAAAGCCATATCAATATTGCAATGATACTGGCTCAAGAAAGCATCAGCAAGGTCTTACCAGTGTCACGCTTTATTGTTGTCAAGGTTTGTGTACCATCTAGAAGCAGCACCATTCAAGCTATCTTGAAAGAAATGAAAAAAAAGTTTGTCATCTTAGTGCAAGATGCCATTTTTTTTATTTTTTGACAATATGAAGTCAGATGACTCATTAGGCAAGCAGACTCATTAAACTTTTCAAACTTAGGTACTTTGGACTTAAGAGGAATAATCACGTCAGTATTAGGTATAACTCTACTACATTCCATATCTGTTAACCCCTTATATTTGCTTGTAGTCATTCTTCCAGAACTTTTCACTTCCTTCTGTTCTTGAGGCCATAATTTGAATCTTGCATAATTTTTCATAATTTTTTTTATCATTAGAATCATAGTTCTTAAGTGAGCTATGGGGTTTTCCCATTATAGTAAAGTAGAATGGTGGAACAAGATATTGATATTGAAATCCCGAGATTGGATATGGAAATGGTTGATGATCAATTTGTGGTGGATTACACTTAGGTGGATTTAGGCCTGATGGTGAAGGTACGTTTGTGTCATGAGGAGAAAATCCAGGAGGAAATTTAGGGTGTCTAGGTGGAGGTGTATCTTGATCTAGATTTTGATAATTTGATGAGGGTCCCTTATTATCATTGGCTTTCTCAGTCAAAAACCCCACAATCCTTGTAAGTTGTTCCTTCAGTTCATTGATGTCTTTTATCATTTCCTTTTGAATCCTCTTTTGTTCACCCATGACCTTTTCTTGAGATTGAGTTCTATATAAGTGTCATGGTAGCAAGGTTCATTTTTTTTAGATAAGTTCTAATGCTATGCCTTTTATTAAGCATGAATTAAAGTTAAATGAGCACAAAAAGGGACAAAAGAAAAATAATGTTTAAAAAAGTAAAAAAACATGCTTGGATGTTGTGATGTGAATCAATCTTAGAAAGATACCACTGAAGAGACATTCATTCTATACTAATTCTCAAAAGAAACATAGATAAACCATTCATTACAAAAGCATATTGTTATTATAAACAAAGATAACTTTAAAACTTTTAATAGAATCTGCCCAAGTATTCCAAGTCCTTAGAAGCATTAGGTAGGAATCTTTGTGTCTCACTTGGCAGAAGTATTGTTTCAACCTCACTGGCCTCTCTTGGTCTTTTCAGGCCTTTTCAATTAATTAATTTGATTATTTTTGAAACTCATTGTGTTTTTCTTGAAATTATGCACTTCTTTGATACCAATAGTTATCATCTTGCAACAAGTGTTTTGTTGCATTAATTATTGAATTTTATCATAATAAGCAACTAGTTGTTGGTTTAGGCTTTGCAAGTCCGATTGAAGTGATAAATACTCATGGTCCTTTCTTGCAATGTATTTTTTGAGACTTTGATACTTTTATTTGAACCTTTTGATTCCATGATGTGCCCTTTAGAGTTCTCCAGGATATTTGGAAGCTTCTTCATTTTTGTGTTCTTGTAATTATTACACCATTTTCTTAGCTTGTGTAGTTGTGCCAACCTACACATTTTTTCCAAATGACAACTTCTTATTCTTAGCATCTAGTATAGTCTAATTCTTGTACAACTAGTGATACATCACCTCATATCTTGCCTTTGCTTCAACTTGATAATCAATTGGTTCATCAAGCACGTGCATTATTTGTTTTGGACCATGCACTTTGGGAGTGATAAGGCCCTTTCCTCTACTAGATTGCCATAGCATGTAGTCATAAGGGGTTGTGCTATTGCATGAGCTAAGTTCCACACATTATATGGACTTTCATGCCTTAATTTCTTCTTTGAATTTTTGGATTACATCATTATCTTCATAGGAAAACTCTACATCTAGTAATCCATGGGTTATCAGGATAAACTATTTAGACCCTAGCTATCTTTTGACCACAATAGGCAAATAACTTGTTACACCCCAAAGGCCAATGAGTGGGACCTAAGATTTTTCTCCACATCTATACAAGATTGGAACATAACACATCTATGGAGCTCTCTATAAGACTTTTCTCATCTCTTTAACGTAATTGATCCATTGACTTCTTATTGGCTTCTTATACAACCACTTTGTAACTTTAAATTCTTGCAAAGGATTCTTGTTTGAATATGTTATGGGTGAAATCTAGAACCCACTTAATGGGTGGCAAATGGAACAAGAGCTATAAAACCTCAACTAGCAACCTCTTCTACACGAGCTCGCTCTAACAAGATCGAGCTCGACCTAGCTACCTCAAAAGATAGTAGCTCTCCCAGGCCAAAGGCTCTAGTTTGTGAGATGCGGCACCTGACTAGAACCTCGCTAAGGAAGGGACAAGCATATGTCATGCCCAGCAGACACATGAGGCCTATTTGCAGAAAGTAATCTGCAGAAGTTGATTTGTAGGATTTTAGTCAGTCCATTCTATCTTATACATTAAATGTTTGATATAATAGATTTACAGCATGTAAAATTATCATTGTAATCTTTCCTCTTCTATAAATAGAAGGAAAGAGATGAACATTAGAGAGAGAGCTGTATTGAAACTCTGTAAAAATACTTCCAAATCAATATATTATTGTGACGTAGGGATTGGTAGTGCCCAATTTTGGCCGACCCATGTTAAAAGCCCCATGTTCTTTACTGCTCTTCCTCTTCTTCTTACCTTTTACATTTATTTATTGTATTTGTAACTAGATTACAGTTTGAGTCCTAAAAAGAATCCTTCATTGACTAGAGTTTGGCCTAGAACCAAAATCCACCGTCAATATTTTTAGCACAATCTGTGGGGATCTCATCTATTCTTTGGTTTGTTTTTTGCTGTAATGGCCAAGGGAAGAGCTACCAGAGCTTTAAATGTATTACTTAATGCTCCAGAAGGTCATGTATCTATAATAGACTCCTCTACTGCTCCCATCATCGGCACTATTACTGGCTTGCCTCCAGCCAGTCCTGTTCAACCTGCTATCATTGCCAATAGTGCTAATGGAGTGCAAACTTGGCTTCAATGCTAGGAAAAACTAGAAAATATAATGGGAGAACTAACTAGAGCAGTCACAATGCTAGCTCAAGGTGTGCAAAAGTAGGTTGAAATTGCTACACTAGGGAATTTTCACTAGTAGCAACAAGTCAGGTGTTTGAGTAGGACCAATTGAGAAAATTCTCCAGTTCACTACTCACAAGAGCAAAATCTAGGTCACAGCTCTCCTAACTATGAGGACCAAAGAGTCCATCAATCTTCCAGCCAACAATTAGGGCATGAGACTCATTGGTTGAGGAGCTATTTCAAAAGGAGGTCCGACTGGAAGAACATTTTCGAGCTCCAAATGACCAAGCTTACTATGAAGAAAGGTCACCATTCTCTAAGGAAATCAAGGCTTAGACCCTCCCCCTCAAGCTCAAGGTCCTTACGATTCCATTGTATAGTGGAGACTCTTATCTGTATGACCATCTGGACTTCAAGGTTCAGATCGACTTGTAAATGATTGATCCTCTGGTCAAATGTCAAGTTTTCCTAACTACGCTAGGAGGTGTACCTCGAGCCTGGTTTAAAATCCTCCCAGCTCACTCGATTTGCAGTTGGGAAGAGTGTTAACAAAAGTTCATTAGTAGCGCTAAAGAGACAGCTCGTGCCCCTCTGCCATCTCGCCATGATCTTTTAGCGCATGCATGAGTCACTGAAGGATTACATTACCAAGTTTAGACTTGAGGTCAATTCAGTGGAGAATCCATCTGAAGAAACCATTTTGGCAACAATCTCCATAGGACTCCACAAGGATAAAAAAATGTATAAGAGCTTGTATAAGTCCCCGGTGAAGGATCTGACCGAGTTCTACGAACGAGCGGCCAAACAAATCAAATGGGAAGAGACTTTTTGGCTCAGGGAAATTTGACAAGAAGGATGAGAAAGATGGTTCCTCGCACAGCAAGAAGAGGGGTAATGTAGACCAAGGTGACCACTCTGTTGAGCAAACCACGAAGAAGTCCAAAAGGCCCAGAGGTGAGCAACCTCAGCATTTAGATCACCATGAGCAATACAACATCATATCAAACTCTCAGGATAGGATTTATATGACAGAAAGGGATAGGGAAGACTTCAAGAGGCCTAGACCTTTGAAGGTCCCATTCATTCAAAGAAATAGAGATGAGTTTTGTGCCTACCACAACAAAGTTAGGCATGGCACCTCGAACTGTCAAGAGCTTAGGGATGCAATTAAAGACTTGATCAGAAGAGGCCGACTAAGAGAGTATGGTGTATGACCTGTGGGGCAACAATTTCAGCATCCCCAGCAAAATACCGACCAAGAGCCGAGCGGCTTGGTCAAAATTATACATTAATGTTGTATTATGATTTAAAAGCTAGTGTTAAGGCTTTCCATTGTTGAAAGAAACCTTATTTGCCAATTGGCTTATCTCTCTTGCAAGTTCTTTTCTGCATGTTCTCAGCTTACTCTTTGTTATCAAGTATCCGTGGTCTTTGCAGCTCACATGCAGCTGACTTTTTGAGCAATCCACAGATTCTTTATCAACCATGACCTCTGGTCCGGTTGAGGTGTGGAGACGCTAAAAACAAACTTACAATTCCAGTTAAGCTATGGGCTCGTTGAGGCATGGAGACATTAAAAACAAACTCACAATTCTAGTTGAGCTCTGGGCTTGCTGAGGTATTGAGACACTAAAAAAAAACTCATAATTCTAGTTGAGCTACGGGCTCATTGAGGCATGGAGACGTTAAAAACAAACTGAATTCCAAATGAGTAGTGGGCTCGCTGAGGTATAGAGACATTAAAAACAAACTCACAATGCCAACACAGCTATGTGCTCACTAAAGCACAAAGGTGTTAAAATTAACCTGATTATTAGTTTAAAACAACAAGATCACTATAGTTTAAAGCTCTTATGCGGCTTATTAACTCATAGCTCATATGCGATCTCCCTGAATAAACTTACTATCCACTCAAGGCACAAAATATCCAAACTCATTGAAGAATCTAACCAATCAGCCATCAAAATATTTCATTCAACTGTCATACACCAACTCATACAAGCAGAATGTCTAATACAACAACACGCAGAAACCTCAAAGAAAGGTTTTATTCATTAAAAGGGCCTCAATGAGGTACATTTACATTAGAAAGAGTCAAAATACAAGTCAGAGAAAGCTACAGCTAGTTCCTTCTAGAAGAATGATTGTCGCATAAGGGGAAAGCTCCCACCAATGGGAGTGCTAGCCACTGAGAGGTGAACCTTTTTCAACTAGAACTCGTGAGCTTGTTTAAGTCCCCAATTTTCTTCTTCCAGCTCCCCTTCCTCAATAATAAGCTCTTCCTCAACTTGACTCCCAAAATTGAGAGGTCTAGAGAGGCCCGCTAGAATGGATGGAAAGGAAAAACCTCACAATTGTGAGGACATAAACCAAGATCCATATGAGATCTCTCCACATTACCGGAGAAGTTGTGTCTTTGAAGGTTCTTATGCAGTAGACCATATATGCCTCAAGTGGAAGATAGAATGTCAAGAAATTAGGAGGCTTATCTGAAATTTCCATCTGAATACTCTCTAAAGGAAGAAGAGGACTCCCTATGCTTTAAATAGGCTCAGTCCAATCTTACCAAAGAGTTTGAAGGAAACTACCAACCACTTTCATTTATTGCCTCAAAAAAGAGCAAGGCTGACTCATTAATAATCATGAGGCACATATTGCGGGAGGTATGGCTTGGAACAAATAAAATGACAGATTCGATGAAGACTTTGACTGAATTGAATTCTATAAGTGAACGACCTCTGAAAAATTTCAACTCTCAGCCCATGAAGCGAGCTGAGAGTTAGGGGGTTTATATTATAGGTGAAATTCGGAACCCCCTTAATGGGCTAGCAAATGGCCTAAGTGCTACAAAACTTTAGCTCGCTAAGACGCTTAGAATGCTAAGTTCCAACTCATACCACTAGCGACCTCCTCTACGAGAGCTCGCTCTAACAAGAACAAGCTTGACCTCGCTACCTCAGAAGACAGTAGCTCCCTCAGGTCGAAGGCTCTGATTTGCAAGATACGACACCTAGCTAGAACCTCGCTAAGTAAGGGACAAGTATATGTCATGCCTAGCAGACACATAGGGCCCATTTACAGAAAGCAATCTATAGAAGTTGATTTGTAGGATTTTAGTTAGTCCATTATGTTTTATACATTAAATGTTTGATGTAATAGATTTATGACATGTAAAATTACGATTGTAACCTCCTCTCCTCTATAAATAGAAGGAAGGAGATGAATATTAGAGAGAAAGCCATATTAAAACTCTATAAAAATACTTCCAAATCAATACATTACCATGGATGTATGGATCGATATTACCCAGTTTTGGTTGAATGACATTAAAAGCCTTGTGTTCCTTGCTGCTCTTCCTCTTCTTCTTACCTTCTGCATTCATTTACTATATTTGCAACTAGATTACAGTTTGAGTCTCGAAAAGAATCCTTCGTTGACTGGAGTTTGGCCCAGAACCAAAATCCACCATCAATAGAATAAATGTGTGACTTGAATTCAATCTTAAGATAAAAAAAATAACTTGAGTTAGGGTTGTGGTTAATCATCCATGTTGTTAACAATCATGCACATCCATAAAACCTGCATTTTCCTTCCATCTTGCAATTGTTAAGGGACCTAACTGTTTTAGCTAAGATTGCTGGGATAAAATTGACATAATGCTAAATTTTCTCAAATATCTTAATCATATGACCATCAATGTACCCTTTTACTTTGGGAAACAATGCTAACCCATAGATGGCTAGAGCTAGCATGAATTGGCTTCATTCATTGTCAATATGTTATTGGACAAATTTCATCAAGTAATTAGATGGTAGGCAATATTTATCACCTTTTTCTTTCATGCTATTTTCCAATTCACATGCTTTAACTTCCATTAGCTTTGATAATTGCCTCTTAGCCTCTTTTGTCATCTTGAAAATATACTTTGTATTTCACTACATGTTTTTATATCAAGCAACTTATCATACTCTTCAGTGGTTGGTGCCATGTCATATTAATTGAATGTGCAATAATGATAAGATGGATCCTAGAAATACAATATGGCCTCTAGCATAGGTGTATCAATTGAAACAAACAAGAAATATGCTACATTTCCATACTTGGCTTGGAGCTTGTCTTTCTTCTCCATATTGAGCCAAGCTTACATCAATAATTTCAAGTCATTTCGTTCAAAGTCAATTTCCCCAATTTCAAGTAATTAGACAACTTTTCCTTAATCACTACAATCTTCACTCTCTAGTTGGATGATTTTTGAATCTTGCATTACCTTTAATTGACTATCAAACCCTACCACACATCCAACTAAGGTCTCACCTTTTTTCCATATTTTCAATGTAAAGTAGTAGGTATAATAACTTTTTAGTGATATCTATGTGATGCAACAACAAACTGTTGTACGTTTTAAATATAACCGCAAGCGCACGGCGTAGTTGTAACACAGAACCGGCGAGTACGGGTC